>JAABOM020068227.1:0-86143 GCA_011800125.2 Solanum clarkiae | reverse complement strand
ACATTATCCCATACTGACGTCCCTTACGGGGGACCTGCATTTCATGCTGCAGGTACAGGTGCTAGTAGATCTCCCCAACAGGAGTACAGGATATTCAGCTGCTGTCATCAAGCTCCAGGTTGCTTCGGAGCTTTGTACATGTCTAGAGCTTACATGTTTTTGTTACATAGTTTGTTGAGGCGGGGCTTGTCCCGACCTTTATCAGATGTTTTTCTCTATTTAGAGGCTTTGTAGATTATGTAAAGCACGATGAAGTCATGTCTCGCACTTTGAACAGCGTGGCCCCAACGGCCTAGTCATATGCATATCTTTTTGGCTTGTTATCACTATTTATTTTCTTAAAGGCATGTCAAACATAGAAACCCCTTATAATATGTGTAGAACGCCCTACGGGACTTTGGGGCGTGACAGTATCACCAGATAACCTAATTCTTTTCTAGTGTGTAGCATGTAGGATGGTAAGTTAAGTTCACCAAGCCCTTTGGTCCAAACGAGAAGCGAATTTCACTATGTGACTTGGCCCATCTACGCAGTGTGACATTACTAACCATTCTGTATTTTTCCCACTATAACCTCCCCTTGGCCCAGTTCGGTTGATTAGACGAGAACACATCAATCAAATCCTGTTAATTAATCTTTTTTTCTATTCATTACTACCTTGGTCCAGTCAGTAACACTCGGCAGTTTCTAATATTGGCCACCACTAGAAAATATGCAAAATAAAGAGATTTAATTAATACATGCATGCACATTTTCTGAGACTACTGGGTATGTTGTTGTTGTTGTTGTTGCACATTTTCCAAGAATTATAAATTATTCGGTTTTACCTTGTTAGTTCTTTATGACTCCCACAACCCTAGTTGTGGATTTAGCTACTCATGATTTGTGTAGGTGCAAGACTTATGAATTGGACAAACATAATTATAGCACTTAAACAATTGAATTAAGCACAAGTAAATCCAAGCTTCAATGAGAATCACAAGATCATAAAATCAAATCAAAGTACAAGTGTTTCTCAAAACACTTCAATGTTTTTGTCTTCACTGAATCTTACTATTTTTCTCTAAATGGTCAAACTCTCTGTAAAATTGTTCCTCTACACAAGAGAAATAACCTCAACGAACATCTTTACGGGCCGTATTGTGTTCCACGACCCCTACTTAGGCTCTCGTACATTGTTGCTACAAAATGAGACTTGTGATCTACGATACCCCTCTATCGCTCGTAAAGTGTTCTGCAGCTCGTAGGGGGTTTTGTTTGATGAATATTCAGAAAGTCCTCCTTCTTTGAACCTCAGGGCAGAAACATGGTCTACGACTCGTAAAATAGTTCATGATGCATTTTCATATTCGTAAAACAAACTTCAGAAAATTAGCCCTCACTGGAATTGTACACGAAACCTCCTTTATGTTCCTTAGAATGCTCTATGGCCCGTAAAGGGTCTTGTACATCACCAAAACCAACAACTTCTGCATTTTCTTCCCAAAATCAACGCCAACCCCAAAATCCTACAAATAAAACACAAAATCCACTAACATCACATTGATAATACACAAATTCCAAGTTTTAAACATAAAAAATATTGTATTTTTGAAACGACCCCAAAAAGTTCCTCAAAACGTGCCTCGAAAGTTCCTGGAATCTTGTTTTTCGTATATCTAAAAATGCATTTGGAATTTCAAAAATCCAACTTCATAGTCTTGTTCAGGGAGTCCAAATAGGGTGACAAGGGTCTAACCTCAAATTTAAAGTAAAAGAATCGAATTATGAAATTTCACTTGGTGTAATTTCCAGTGGGCATCTGCGACCTCTCCGCGACACGGAGAGGTGTTATTTCAGCGTTGTCTTTTAGATTTTTCTAATTGTTGGACCTAAGTTTTTCCAAATGTATTTTTACCTATACTTAGCCTTATTTCACCCTCATATCACCCAAAGCATTGCCTAATATTTCCCTAAACACTTAGACTCATTTCTAACCCTAAATTCAATTCCCAAACTCAAGACCAATATCAAGGATTTCTTCAAGGATCTCATCCAAGCTTCAAATCTCCATTAGAGTCTTCTTCAAGAACTTAGAAAAAGCTAAGGTATGTGGTGTTAAACCATTGGGTCCTTCCACCCATTGTGCCTAAACCCTCTTTTTACTAATAATTTATGATTTAAAGTTGATTTTACATGTGGGTCTTGTATATTGAGAAATTTACCATACAATGATTTTAGTTCATGAAAGTATGGTTGTTTTAGCATGTTTTGAGCTTTAAATCTTGGATCTAATGTTAGACTTGATGAGGGGTTTTGATATAAATGTCTTAGGGATGTTGCAAGGTGTTGATTAAAGGTTTTACCACTTATTTTCCTGCATGATTTCATCTCTAAATTACATTCTGTTTTACCCCATTGCACACCCCCAAGATGTTTGATAAAATGTTCAATTACGTTTTCTTGAGGAATTGATGGTCCAAAGCATGAGATGTGATATGAATGATGTTATAATGATGAAATGAGCTTATGTACATGATTATTCCTGCATGAGGTATTGCATTAGAGCTTATGATGAATCTTATATAAAGAGTTGCATAGACCATGCCCGATCCTTGGGACAAGAGCCCGGTAACCTAGAATGAGGATTAATGCTCATCTCCACTAGGCTGACGGGGTGGCATTGTTATCAACCTAGAATGAGGGTTAATACTCATCTATACCTAGGTGATGGGGTTGCAACATCACCAGCCTACCGAGGGGTTCGTACCTTGTAAGCTAGCTTGGTCTCATCTTCACATACGATATTCTATATGAGCATGGATTACGTGAGCATGTTTTACTTATACATTGATCATACATGATATATTGCTATATCATACCTATTGCCTATTGTTATGCATGTTGATTATGAAGCTTGTCTCTTGTTGCATAGCATCCCACATACTTAGTACATTCAAACTTACTAATGCATACTCTAGCCTACATGATATCACCATGTAGGAACCAATGCCCAAGTTGATCATCCTCCTCTACATGGTTAGATGTGAACCTGAACCTGAAACTGAACCTGAACCTGAACCTAACCTAAAACTGAACCTGAACCTGAAACTGAGCCTGAACATGAACATGAACCTGAACCTGAACCTGAACCTGAACCTAACCTGAACCTGAACTTGAATCCTGAATCCTAACCCGAACCTGAACCTGTCTATTCTAAGCTTGTTGGTGAGTCCTCCATTTAGAGGACTTTGATTTGTATTTTTCTCTTATCTATGTATTTAAACACTATCTTATGTTCTATTTGACTATAAGAGTGAGCCAGTTACTTTGTCTCGTCCCTCTCTCTATCTATGTATTTAGAGGTAATTTGTTGGACATGTTGTGTATTTATGTATGAGCTTTGACTCTTGACTCTTCATTATGGCATTTATGCAAGCTTTCCCTTAGTCTCATTTTCCCTATTCTTAATCTATATGTTCTTGTATGCTTCCATGACCAATGATATGTAATGAAAAGTTAAGAGGCTTGTTTGGGGTGCCTTTGGGTTCCCCATTCGCTGTGTCAGGTCTCGGCCCTAGGCTTGGTTTGTGACAAACTTGGTATCAATGCACTAGGTTGATAGATCCTCGAAATCTAACACATCCCATCGATTAGAGTCCTATTCATGGTTGTGAAGTGCGCCATGACTATGAATAGGAGGCTATGCGGCATTTTAGGAAATGTTTCCCTTCTTCATGTCCTAACTCGTGCTATAGAGTTATGATAAGTATTCCCCATAATGATGTTTCTTTTCTATGCTAGATCATGTCGAATACTAGAGGAAGATAGGCCCAATCTCCCGAGGAGCAACCTACCAATGGTGAGCTCCGGGATGCTCTTACTATGCTTGCCCAAGTAGTGGCCAACAAGTCCAACATGGGGCCCAAGCCCCTCATGCTACTACCTTGGGAGCTAGGGTAAGGGCCTTTATGAGGATGAATCCTCTGATTATCCATGGTCAAAGGTGGATAAGGATCCATAAGAGTTTATTGATGAAGTATACAAAATCTTGTCAATCGTAGGTGTCAGGCCAAATGAAAAGGCAGAGTTCACGACGTACTAACTCAAGGGGTGGCCCAAATTTGGTTTAATCTATGGAATGATGAGAAGGGTTATGTGGTGCTTTGGGAGGAATTCAAATTGGCCTTCCTTAATTGGTTCTTCCATCTTGAGCTTAGGGAAGCAAAGTTTGTTGAATTTATGAACTTGAAACAAGGTGGTGTGAGTGCAACGGAATATGCCCTCAAATTTAATCAACTTTCAAAGTATGCTCCTCATTTGCTGGCTGACCCTAGGTCAAGGATGAATAAGTTTGTTGTGGGGGTCTCCAATTTTGTAAGTAAAGAGTGCCGGTCCGCCTTGCTCATTAGTGATATGGACTTGTCTCATGACATATACCAAGCAAATGGAAGAAGAAAAGTTTAGAAAGAGGTGGGGCCATAAGGACAAGAGAGCTCATATTGGGGGCAAGCTCCATAGGGGTGGTCAATTCCATCAAGGCCAAGGGCTTCCTCATGCTACAAATATGGGATCTGCCAATGACTTCCCTAGGCCTCAAGGTATTGGTGGTGTGGCTCCTATTAATGTGTGTACTATATGTGGAAAAAGTCATAAATGCCTATGTTTGAAGGGTTCCAATGCATGTTTTGAATGTGGGGAGCTTGGTTACAAGAAGGTAGATTGTCCTAGAAACCGTGGCGAGTTTCGGGGTGCAAATGCGGTTCCATTGGGTAGGGGTGGTCCTCAAGATGGTGTACCAAGGCACAATCGATTCTATGCTCTACATGGGAGGCAAGGGGTTGGTGAGGTCCCCGATGTTGTTACCGGTATGTTGAAAATCTTTGATCTGGATGTATATGCTTTGATTGATCCAGGTGCCACCCTTTACTTTATTACCCCCTTTGTTGCTAAAAAGTTCTATGTTAAGTCAGAGTTGTTGCATGAGTCATATGAGGTTTCTACTCCTATTGGTGCATCTATTGTTGCTAGGAAGGTGTATAGAAGTTGTCCGGTTTGTATCTTGCATAAAATCTTACCTTGTGATTTTGTTCAATTAGATAGGTTGATTTTGATATTATTCTTGGGACAGATTGGTTGCATGCATACTATGTTTCTATCAATTGTAGGACCCGTAGGGTCAAGTTTCAATTTCCAAATGAACCCATCCTTGAGTGGAAAGTCATGATGTAGTAGTGAGGGGTAGGTTCATCTCATGCATTAAAGCCCATAGGTTGATTTCCAAGGGGTGTTTGTATCATCTTGTGAGAGTCAAAGATGTGGAGTCCAAAGTCCCTTCCATTGAGTCAATTTCGATTGTAAATGAACTTCTTGATGTCTTCTCAAATGACTTTCCCGGTGTCCCTCCCAAAAGGGAGATAGATTTTGGCATAGATCACCTTCCCGACACCCAATCTATCTCTATTCCCCCTTTACCGTATGGCCCGGGCGGAGTTAAAAGAGTAATTGAAAGATTTGTTGGAGAAGGGATTAATTAGACCTAGCCAATCACCTTGGGGTGAACCAGTGTTGTTTGTAAAGAAGAAATATGGGTCACTTAGAATGTGCATTGATTATTGCAACTCAATAGGGTCACTATAAAGAGTATATATCCTTTTCTAAGGATTGATGACTTGTTTGACCAATTGCAAGGGGCTAGCTTTTTTTTGAAGATTGATCTTCAGTCCGGGTACCATCAAGTAATGGTGAGAGAGTGTAATATTCCAAAGACGGCCTTCAGGACTAGGTATAGGCATTATAAATTTATGGTGATGTCATTTGGATTAACTAATGCACTGTCCATCTTCGTGGACCTAATGAATAGGGTCTTCAAGCCCCATCTTGATTCCTTTGTTGTGGTCTTCATTGATGATATATTGATTTATTCATGTAGTAGAGAAGAGCATATGGCCCATTTGAGGGTCGTGTTGCAAAGATTGAGGGATGAGAGGTTGTATGCTAAATATGACAAGTGTGAATTTTGGTTGAAGGAGGTTTCATTCTTGGGTCATGTGGTGTTCGGGGATGGTATAAAAGTGGATCCTCAGAAAACCGATGTGATTAGAAATTTTCCTAGACCATTGACCCCGTCGGATATTAGTAGTTTCTTGGGCCCTGTGAGTTATTATATAAGATTTGTGAATGGGTTCTCCTCCATTGCTTCTCCTATGACAAAATTTACTTAAAAGAGGGTTAAGTTTGTGTGAACCGATGAGTGTGAGAAAAGTTTCCACACATTGAAAGATAAACTTGTGTCCGCTCCTATATAATCACTACCAGATGGGATTGAGGGTTTTGTTGTGTATTGTGATGCATCTAGAGTTGGTTTGGGTTGTGTACTATTGCAAAATTGTAAGATTATAGCCTATGCTTCTAGGCAACTCAAAGTGCATGAAAAGAACTACCCTACCCATGATCTTGAATTAGCCGTCGTGGTGTTTTCATTAAAGATTTGGCGTCATTATTTGTATGGAGTGCATGTTGTTGTCTTCACCGATCATAAGAGCCTTCAATATTCACTCAAAGAGATCTCAACTTGAGACAAAGAATGTGGCTAGAAATCCTTAAGGACTATGATATGAGTGTACATTACCATCCAGGTAAGGCAAATGTTATGGCAGATGCTTTGAGTCACTTATCTATAGGTAGCCTAGCTCATATGGATGGTGGTGAGAGGGAGATGGCTAGGGAGGTGCATAAATTGGCTAGACTAGGGGTGAGGTTAGAAGATGTGGGTTATGATATTGTTGTTGTTGATTGTTCTAAATATTCTTTGGTTGATGAGGTGATAGAAAAGCAAGATCTAGACTCCTCATTGCTTGAGTTGAAGGCCTTGGTGAAAGAAGGCAAGATAGAGGTTTTCTCCTAAGGGAGATATGGGGACCTTAGATACCAAGGTAGGTTGTGTGCACCATGTATTGATGGTTTGAGGGAGAGAATTCTTGATGAAGCCCATAATTCTTCCTATTCTATCCACCCTGGTTCCATCAAAATGTACAGAGACTTGAGGGATGTGTACTGGTGGGGAGGCATGAAGAGAGATATTGCTAAATTTGTTTTCGGTTGCCATAGTTTCCAACAAGTCAAAGCCGAGCATCAAAGGCTAGGTGGCCTAACCCAAGACATAGAGCTTCATACTTGGAAGTGGGAGGTTATTAATATGGATTTCATGGTTGGGTTGCCCAAGGCTAGAAAAGGTTTTGATTCCATATGGCTTATGGTTGATAGGATGACAAAATCGGCTCACTTTCTACCGGTCAAGACTTTATATGGGGCTGAAGGGTATGCAAGGTTGTACATCCATGAGTTGGTGAGTTTGCATGGGGTTCCCTTATCCATTATATTGGATCTTGGTGGACAATTTACTTCACACTCTTGGAGATCTTTTCAAAGGGGTCTTGGAACAAAAGTTCACCTTAGTACGACCTTCCACTCTCAAACGGATGGCAAAGCCGAGAGGACAACTCAAACTCTTCAGGATATGCTTAAGGCCTGTGTCTTGGACCTTAAAGGTAGTTGGGATGACCATCTTCTATTGATTGAGTTTGCCTACAATAATAACTATCACTCTAGCATCGGTATGGCTCCTTTTGAATCTCTTTATGGGAGATGTTGTAGATCACCAGTTGGTTTGAGGTTGGTGAGCTGGCCTTATTGGGGCCAGATCTAGTTATGGATGCTCTTGAGAAGGTTAACATGATTAGGGAAAGATTGAGGACAGCCCAAAGTCCTCAAATATCCTATGCTGATGTAAGGAGAAGAGACCTAGAATTCCAAGTGGGGGATTGGTTTATTTGAATGTTTCTCCAATGAAAGATGTGGTCCATTTTGGTAAGAAGGGGAAGCTGAGTCCAAGGTATGTTGATCCTTATGAGGTGATAAAGAGGGTTGGAAAGGTTGCTTACTAGTTGAAGTTGCCTAGCGAAATGAATTTGGTTCATCCGGTATTCCATGTTTCTGTGTTGAGAAAGTGTGTTGGTGATCCTAGTGCCATTGTGCCTCTTGATGTTATGGGTGTTGTTGCACATATCTTGACTTATGTGGAGGTTCCAGTTCAGATATTTGATAAACAAGAAAAGAGATTGAGGAACAAAGAGGTTGCATCCGTTAATGTCCTTTGGAGGAACTAACAAGTCGAAAGTGCTACTTGGGAGGCCGAAGTGGACATGCAAAAGTTGTTCCGTTATCTCTTCAACTCCAGTAAAGCCTAAGATACTAATTTTAAGTCCCCTATGTGCTATAAAGTCTTACATGTCAGCCCCTGTGTCATTCATGTGCATTCATGTTTAAGTTGGCAATTTATGATGATTTCATACTTATAATGAGATTTTGGAAGTGATGTTTTGAATGTAATGTTGCATTCATATTGGGGCTGATTTTGTTTATGATTATTCTTTGCCTGTACGTCTCTACTACATTCGGGGACAAATGTTTCCAAGGGGGAGATATTGAAATGACCCCAAGAAGTTTCTGAAAAAGTGCCTTGGAAGTGCCCTGAATCTTATTTTCCATATATCTAAAAATCCATTTGGAATTTCAAAAATCTGACTTCATACTCTTGTTCAAGGGGTCCAAATTAGGGTGATAAGGGTTAACCACCAATTTAAAGCAAAGTAATCGAATTATGAAATATCGCTTGGTGCAATTTCCAGAGGGCCTCCGTCGCGGAGAGGTGTTATTTCTGCACTGTCTTTGCCTAGTTCACCCAGATTCTTCTAAGTGTTGGACCTAAGTTTTCCCAAATGTATTTTCACCTATATTTAGTTCTATTTCACCATAGTATCACCCAAAACATTCCCAAATATTTCCCCAAACACGTAGACTCATTTCTAACACTAAATTCAAGTCCCAAACTAAAGGACAATCTCAAGGATTTCTTCACGGATCTCACACAAGCTTCAAATCTCCATTAGAGTCTTCTTTTAGAACTTCACAAAAGCTAAGGTGTGTGGTGTTAAACCATTGGGTCCTTCCACCCATGGTGCCTAAACCCTCTTTTTACTAATAATTCATGATTTAAAGTTTATTTTACATGTGTGTCTTGTATATTGAGAAATTTACTGCACAATGATTTTAGTTCATGAAAGTGTGGTTGTTTTAGCATGTTTGAGCTCTAAATCTTGGATCTAATATTAGATTTGATGAGGGGTTTTAATATGAATGTCTTGGGGATGTCGCAAGATGTTGATTAAAGGTTTTACCACTGATTTTCCTGCGTGATTTTATCTCCAAATTGCATGCTCTTTTACCCCTATTACACACCCCTAAGCTGTTTGATAAAGTGTCCAGTTATGTTTTCTTGAGGAATTAAAGGTCCAAAGAATGAAATATGATATGAATGATGTTATGATGATGAAATGAACTTATGTACATGGTTATTCCTGTATGAGGTATTGCATTAGTGCTTATAATGAATCCTATATAAAGTGTTGCATAAACTATGCCCGATCTAGGGGGACAAGACCCCGGGTAACCTAGAATGAGGGTTAATACTCATCTCTACCAAGGTGATAGGGTGGCATCGTCATCAATCTAGAATGAGCCACCTAGGAGATAGGGTGGAAACATCACCAACCTAGAATGAGCGTTAATACTCATCTCCACTTAGGTGATGGGGTGGCAACATCACCAACCTACCGAGGTGTTCGTACCTTGTAAAGCTAGCTTGGTCTCATATTCACATATGATATTCTATACGAGCATGGATTACCTAAGCATGTTTTACTTATGCATTGATCATACATGACATATTGCTATATCATGCCTATTGCCTATTGTTATGCACGTTGATTATGAAGTTTGTCTCTTGTTGCATTGCATCCCACATACTTAGTACATTCAAACATACTAACACATACTCTTGCCTACATGATATCACCATGTAGGAACCGGTGCCTATGTTGATCATCCTTCTCCACATGGCTAGACGGTGCTATTCCAAGCTTATTGGTGAGTCCTCCATTTCAGGGACTTTGGTTTATGTTTTCCTCTTATATGTGTATTAAGACACTATCTTATGTTCTATTTGACTATGAGGGTGAGCCCGGTTACTTTGTCTTGGCCCCCGCGCTATATATGTATTTAGAGGTGATTTTTTTGTATCAGCTTTGACTCTTGACTCTTGATTATGGCATTTATGCAAGCTTTCCCTTAGTCCTATTGTCCCTATTCTCAATCTATATGTTTTTGCATGCTTCCATGACCAAGGATGTGTAATGAAAAGTTAAGAGGCTTGTTTGGGATACCTTCGGGTTCCCCATTTGCCGTGTCATGTCTAGGCCCTAGGTTTGAGTTGTGACAATTTTGAAGCACATCATGTATATGTATATGTATTCTCATGGGATGATGACTTAGCACCGAATGAGATGGGAGTCGGGGGCTCGACCCAACGGTTCCTTATATAGAGTCTCTTCTCATAACAATGTGTGATGACCCGATCCTAGTGATGTGCTTAAGCTACACCTCCTTTTTAAAGGTTAACATGGTCATTATCTTGTTATATAACCTAATCGAGGTTAGGGTCGATCCCATAGGGAATATGGTAGACTTAGAGTAATTTCAAGCAACTCAAGTTAATTAACCTACTTATCTCTTGAAAGGGGGAAGGTTTATAAATTACAAAAAGTAATCCGAAACTAAAACAAATGTGTGAAACAAGTAAGAAGAGTAACTAGGGTATTGTGTTCCCCATGATTGCCTAACTTGGTTTTACCAGATAATTGCATTCTTTTGTAGTGTTTTGCATGCAGAACAGTAAGTTAAGTTTACCAAATCTTTTGATCCAAGTGAGAGGTAAATTCACTATATGATTCAATCCATCCCCGCAGCATGACATTACTAATCGATGCCTATTTCCCAGTACAACGTCCCCTTAATCATGTTTTGTTGATTATAGGAGAAAATATCAATCAAATTCTGTTAATTAATCTCTTTTCCCATTCATTACTATCTTGATCCAGTTAGTAACAACTACGCGAGTTCTGACACTGGTAACTGTTAAAAAGCAATCGAAAAAACGAGTATTAATTGACACATGAATGCATGCCTTCCAAGAATTATAAATTATTTGAGTTTGCCTTCTTAGTTCTTCTTGATTCCCACAATCCTAGTTGTGGATTAAGCTACACATATTCATTGTAGATGCAAAAATCATGATGTAGAATAACATCATTGAACACTTGCAAGAATGAAATTAAGAATAAGAAATCCAAGCTCTTCAATGGATATCACAAAGTATGAATTAAAAATCACAAAATAATGTTTCAAGTGTTTTCCTCAATGTTCCTCTCTCCTGTTACGCGTTTTTTTCTGAATATAACCCAAAAACCCTATTTATAGTGTTTAAACTACAAATCCAAAAAAATAAATAGGAGAACTAGATTCGACAGACAGAACGAGCAAGTCTATAGGCCGTACTAAGTTCTACGGCCCATATCAAGGCTTCGTGGACTTCATTCTTCAATACTGGACATAACTTCTATGAGACCTTTCTACGGGCCGTATTTAGACTTATAACGTGTATAGGGTTTCATCTTATGACTTTTTAGAAAATTCCAACTTCTTATCCTTAGGGTACGGAACCTCATCTATGACTCGTAGAAACAACTTCAGAACATCACTTCTTCACTAGATTTTACTACGAACCCAACTCTACAACTCGTGGAAACTTCCATAGGATGTAAAGAGTGTCATAGAATAGAAAAAACTGCCGCAACTACACACTTAGACCAAAATCATACCAAATCCTATAGTCCTGAAAAACAAACATAAGAACGCAAAAAATCCACTAATCTCACTTTGAGAACACACAAAATTCTAAGTTTTAAGCATTAAAAGTGTAGTATTTTCATAGCACATCAATAACCTCAACTTACATTTGTTTCTTGACCTTACGCAATAGACTCAATCTACGTAAGCAGCGAAGTAACACACAGTCCTCAATCTAATGGCACACATCATCTCAAACTTAAGCACAGATACCCACACCATTCATAAATGCACGTCAGATACTATCAGGCAATCCAATGCAGACTAGCACATGTGATATGCAACTATGACAAGCAAGGTAACCACAGATAAGCAACAATCACTGAATTTGTCTAGAATCAACACTGCAATGCAAGTGCCCTCACAATAAGAAGTCACATATCCCACTCATGATAATATTTTCAGATTCAATGCTTGGGACTAAACAAAATCACTCACTCTCACAACAGATATTTAAAGGTGCTCAGTATGATATGCTTTCCCCTATACTCACAATTATGACCTTCGAATACTTGGACTAGGATCACTATAGGACTTTCTTGGCTTGTAATGTAGGCTCAGCGGCTTTGGTATGATGTTTTCAAAACATGGTGACTAAAGTCCCTCCTTGATACTGCATTATTATAAAATTTTGCCCTACCAATACTGTCATTTTTTCCCTTGTTCTCCCTCTCTCTTATTTCAAGCTTTTTTGGGTGCCTTATTCTCCTTTTTAGCTCATTGCCTTTTATTTTCACAGTATTTTTTCCTTTTAGCTCATTCATTACATATTGATCCATTTTCTGCACTTGTAGCACCTTTTTATCTCTATTGCCATGTATCACTAGCTTTCACCCCATTTTATGTGATTACCCTTACACCAACCACTCTCAACTTAGGCTTTCGACAAGACTAGGTAACTTAGGTTTATACAAAGAAAATGGTACATGCAAGGCTCAGACATTGGGATCAAGGGATACATTACACATTTGGTTTGTCATTTAGACTAAGTGAGCTAGTCTGAACAATGGCCTAAGATCCTTTCCAAACCAACTAACCTAAAGTCTAAGTTAGAGTAACAGGGCAAGTTCTAAATTGAAATACATCATACAAATTTAGAAAAGAAACCTCACACAAACGACATTGATTACACTATTATAGACTCTTAAATCATGATTTTCATCACAATCAAAACTCATTTATCAGAACAAGCATTGTCAAACAATCAAACATATATGGTTTCTATCAAGACTAACTAAAAAAACTTCTGGTGGGTATCATTTTTCACACAAAACTAATATATGCCATAGACTTCAGTACTACATTCTACTAATACTACTTACACATCCTAAATATGCCTTTTCAACAGAAAATAAATATCCTTGGGGAAAAAGAACACAGGCAAGAAAACCCTTTGGCTTCAAAATTTGGGTTAGTTATAGATCTATAGTTACTTAGACTTCACTGACACCTATAAGTATCCACACCCCATCGAAAAAAATTCATTGTCCCCAATGTACAAAATATAATAATAAAGCACAAGGGTGAAAAAACATACATAGGCACCTAAGTACCACTCACTGGATGAAAATGACCACCCTCAACCTACTTGGTAGTCTCCTCAGTAGTAGGAGGGTGTACGAAGGGTCCAGCACTCCTCACTCTCTCTATTTCTCTTACTCACCCCACCTCTTCATCCTACATTGAGTGCAGCCTAGAGGTCTCAAACTATTGCTCCTCTGTCAACCCCACCTCTAGTCTCACTGCCTCTGGGTCATCCATGCAGGGCCTCTTCTAGAGAGGAGGGAGTGGTATCTCTTTAGGAGAAAATGAATCTACCACCACCTCGGTAGGATCGGCGACACAATTGGTGCTGCTAGTGTTGTACTCATCTCAGACTGAAGATGCTGGATCTCCGTCTAAATGATCGTCAAGACTACAAGTTGTGCTAAGTTGAGTCTTTGCTGTACACCCCTCTCAAATGTATCAATGCGGATGTCAACGGGTGTGAGTCCCTCCTAAATAGTATCCACAACTTATGTTTGCATATGAGCCTCAACCTCTGAGATGGCGTAGCGAACCCAAGGCCAGATCTTCTGTAACAATTGATTAAACTTGGACTCGGTGCGAGCTTATTTCTGCTCCATGTTCTGAATAGATGTCGCTGATACATAAACCATGCCAGCAGGAATTACGTGTGAGGGAACAACCTCTAGTGTAGTAGTGGGACCCTTATTTATATCAGTTTTTGTCTGTGGGGGCCCCTCAGCAGTTGGAGCAGCAGTGGTGAAGGCTTAGGCGGTGGAACCATAGGAAACATCTCGGCCATCTTGATAGGAGGGCATGGCGCTCGTCGGAGGGCTATCAGGTTCTCATGAGCATTTATAAGGTTGGCATCTAAGGTCCTATAGTCCTCGATCAGAGACTCCAAATAAGGAACGATCTCCACCCCCGACTCTATACAAAGTCTATATATCAAGCATGGAAAGGAGATGGATATGGACCTCTTTAGGGCCACCTCATGAAATTGCTTTGCAATTAGGCGGGCCTAGTTTATGTCATAGCCAGGTAAGATGCTGGAAACAAATACCATAAGGTCTAGTGTTGATGCATTAGCTACAAGTACGGGATGGATCCGTGATCTCACCATAACCCACCAAAATTTTCCTGTGAAGCTAAAGGACGCCATCAAGATGGGCTCCGACGAAGTAGATATCCACTCAGGGTCCAAGCCTTGCTTAGCAATGTGGTTGGCCACCCATCTTATCAAAATGGCCCTGCAGGCTAAGTCTCTCATTAGGGCCTTGTCCCAAGTCTGCCCTAATCTATGGTCGAACTCTATTGTATTCCTGGGGGCCAGGTATTCTGGACCAAATAACTTATGGTGGATGGTGGCCTTTGAAATATCAACTTGTACACCTCTCACCATCGTATGTTTCAACTGAGGATGAGTGAGAGGTCTCTTCCCCTTGGGAAGAGAACCAAGGACTATGGCGACGTAAGACGCGAAAAACTCCAGAACCATAGGTGGGGGAATACTTCTCTAGAGGTGCTTCCAACCACTATAGCCTGTAATAGGAAATGTAGTCCTGAAGGCCGGGAAAACTATCTAGTCCTGAGGTGATGATCTGAGGCTCTTCAAATATAGAACACGCTAGTAGTCCCCGCTCTTCCTTCTATATGTCATCCAGTAGATAGCCTACATACCCGGTGACACATTACTGACTAGATAGAGCATCCAGAGGTGAGGTGGTTCTTGGGGTGATGCTGTAGACTCAGACTCCAACTCCTGTCTAAATGTAGACTTGGATCCCTCTTCAGAATGAGTTATTTGTATCGAGTTGCTATGCTTGTTGCCTCCCTCATCAGATTAGGGAAACCAGACTACAATAGCTTGTGTTTGGGGATGCCCTGACTATCTACTAGCTGCTAATGTATGTGGTCTTTTGGAGTATACATTTGTTTGAACACCGAGCTTCATTATAGAACCACTGGCCTCGGAGGTGCCCTGATCCTCCGAGGGTTCATCTCATAACCACCACCATAAGGCTCATATCTCATTCTTCCGTACTTTTGTGGCTATTGTACTTGAAATGTACACTTTTAGAAACATAATTAGACCCATAAGTAAAGGAATGAAAAACAAGAACAGATCAGAACTGAGTATAGACCAGTCTACGAAGGCTTGTTTATGGGCCGTAGTGAAAAGTATGAGTCATAAAAGACCCTTGCAGATGGCAGAGTGTAGTTAACTTAGCTACTGGAATTATATCTATGAGACCAGGTATGACTCATAGAACATTCTACGGGTTGTAGACTGAGTCATAGACATGACTCCAGAGTTGATTCACATGAGCGGCAACTACGACTCGTGGAATATTTCACGGGCCGTAGAAGGCACTCGTGCTGCGTAATTTCCATTAATCTTGGTTTTCTAAGCCTATCAAGTGGGTCACAAAATGACATATTCATACCATGATTGTTTAAAATTAGCACTGAAGCAAGAATATTATGCACCCATAAGATCTCAACAACTTCCCTAAAACCCCACATATAATGATTACACAGTACCCCATTGATTTCCATACTACATGTTCATACCACAAATCAACATCATTTGAAAGTTAATAATTAACCACACATTTCCAATTACACATTTTTTTTAGTAATGATTTCCATCCAATTCGAACGACATGTGACGACGGGGTTTTCTCACAATAACATTCAAACAAAACACGATGACGCACCTATTCTAGCATTTTACATTATTCACAACAACGACAACACTTCAATCAAGATTCAACAATAACACATACAAAGGCAATTGGCAATTTGAACACAACAATTTTGGACTATGATGTTGCTTAACTCGACTACTCAAAGGCAGAAAGGGCGATGGTCATTAGAATAATAACCCGACTTTAGAGGTTGGGGTCCATTCCACAGGGAATCAGTGTTCAAGGTGGAAGTGACTCATTGGACCAAGTAATTGTAAGATATATCTAGGGGGTTGCAATAATCAAAATAGAGTTTAAGCTAATGAGTTCTAATTAACAAATCAAACAGCTATTAAGCGAAGATGTTGTGGATGTGTAAATATGGGAATTAATCTATTAAACGGGTCTAGATACTTGACTGCATGAGTTGATATAAACTGAATAGGGTAGGTTGCTTGTAGCCCAAATCACCTATGATATACGGGTGTTTCATATGAATCAACTGAGATATCATATGCAGACCATAGAGGACACCTATTACCTTAGCCACTGAATCCAGGAATGTCTATCAACTGAAACCCTATAAGCTTTTTGGCCATTATATCCATTCCCACTCTAACAGTTCTAGCTAAGGTAAGAATCAAGGATCTAAAACAAAACCCTAAATTTGTAACCTTGAAATTTATACATTAAACTTAAGATCAGATATAAAATCACCCAAATCAACTACAAATAAGTCAATATATCACAGAACCAATAAATAAATTAAATACCCATATCAAAACCACACCCCTAACAAGGGGGTTTTTATCTACATATGTTAGAAATTAAAAATTGAATAGCACACAAAATAGCAGAAGTAATGGGTAACAAGATTGAGAAAAAATCAGTTGATCATCACGAGCTAATCCTCTCCAATTTGATGCCCAAAAGCTTCAAAACCCTACCCTCTTTTGTATCTAATAGGAAAGTTCTATGTACTACTGCAGACTAATTATTTTGATATGGAATGAGTAGATGATGTATAATGTCCCTTCTAAAATTTCTTATATACTTCGTTCAAATGTGTAAAAGTTTGTGCTGTGAAATAGCATTCGCGATCAAGGTCGACCATCATTGAGCACTCTGACGATGCGCCGAATGTTCTCTGGACCGCTTTCCTGTGCATCTTCATAAGGCTTCATCTTCCATAACATTAGGCATAACTCTTTGCTCTGCCTTTCCAATTTTGCGCTACACTAAAATATTTCTTCATATCACCTTTCTGTTAGTGTTTTGGGGCCTTTGGTGCTGCAACTTTAGGCGATCACTTATGTAGTTTGGTGTATCACCGAATTGCTCTGTGACATCAATTCTGATCGCACTTTAACTTGTACTGTAACCTGTGTTTCTACATAGTTAGGCAATCTCCTTGAGTATTCGACGGATCAATGAGGATGTTGGTGACACCACTTTTCACTGTCTTTCAGCACTGTTGCTTACTTTCTAAGATTCCACCAAGTCTTGTCCTGCACTTTCAACTCATTTCCTATCATAACATATGCATATTTGTTAGCAGTTGGAAATATTAACACTGAGGACAATATTTTCTTGCAATTTAACCCCAAATTAAGTTCAGAATGTAGACTCATCAACACCCTAACTTAAGCCTTTGTTTGCCCTTAAGCAAATTAAACATCAATCTATCTAAATCAGAGATTGCAAATAGGGACATAGGGAGAAACACATACATTTTCACCTTTTTTGATCCTTTGTTGAGCTTCCACAAACCCCTTTCGTGACCTTGAAGCTTGAAAAGATGACCAAGGACTAATGAAAACATCGTTATGCTAATAATTGCTCATGTAGTTGCTAATATCTGCCCAAAAACATCACCTTTCGACCTCACGCAAAAGAAGATCCTGAACACTCAAGATTATTCCATTGCTTTATAGAGGATCTCTTCAACTTTCACTCTCCCAAATGGGAAATAACATGTAAGCTTTAACCCATAGACTTTCCCCTATTCTCAATCGGGAGTCACTTGACTTTCTTCTGGACTAGGATCCCAAAGGACATTGTTAGGACTGTGATGTAAAGTAAAGATTGGGTAGGATAGCATATGGTCGATAGTGGTTCATCCCTTCTTAAACTCGTTCTTTTCAAGCATAAAGGTTCTTTTGGTTACCTTTTTAATTCATCTCATTTCTTGACATCTCTGTTGCTTTTGACTAATCATCGTAAAGTGTCTCCCTTTTGCATTTTCTTTAAAGACAAGACATTCTTTTCTCTTCTTTTTTTGGAGGGTCCTCAATTTTGCTACTTTTTGTTTATCACTTTTTCTTTTCATTTCTTTATGGGACTCCTCGATGTCTTTCTTTCTTTCATACCTTTCTTTTTTTGTCTCTTTCGTAATGGCACTTCCTTCTTCCTAATAACAACCCCTAACTTAGTCTTTGGACACTACTCCACTTTCAAGCTCAAGGAGAGATTGGTAAGGAACAGAAAGGACTTGTATTTAGAACATGAGTCAAGGCTACAAGGTTGCCATAGAAGGGATCAAGGCTCAAAAAAGGTTCAGTAAGGATTCAATTCACTGCCTATGGATGTCACTACGGTCAAATTGGGCTAATGGGACCAAAGAAGGCCTAAATCCTATCCTAATCCGAAATTGACCAAGTTACATCTCAAGATAAACCAGGCAAATTCTAGATGATGCAATACAAGCATTTCAACAAAATAACTAATCCCACATTGGAAAATGGCATTGCATTCTAACAATGGCAACACACTTGCAATTTTTTATCATCGCATATCTAAGCACAATTGCTCACATAGTCAACTCAAGATTCCTCAAATCCATTCGAGGATAGATTATCAAGAAGGACTAATTAGTGAGCATATACTCATTGTCCATGGCAATATCCAAATCAAATATATGGATCATCAATACTCGAATTGCTAAGGACTAGAGACACGATATTACATTCACATGCTTGTCATCTATGCACGGGGTTTGCCAAAAAAGTTGCAATCATTCATCCATTCAACAAGGAAAATAAAAGACAAAACAAAAAGGTTAAACACTACTCTATTACAACCCAAATTGAAATTTATATACAACCTAAAAGAGTTAAAAATTGTCTAAATATTCATCAATAGCATCATGTATCAAAATAAAATACTGTCATTTAGATCACATAGATGATATGCACACAATAGCCCACCACAACACATCAATACAAGCTTAATTATTGGCTAGCACTATCACATGGCCTCAATGGCTATACACTTGATCAAATGATGACTTAACCTTAATAATGACGTCACCTGATCTATCATAGGGAAATTTCAATTGCTTAAAGGAGATCAGGGGTTACTCAGAATTCACCTATAGCCAAGAGAAGTAATAAATCCAACAAGCAAGCACATTCCAATAGTACATTCATATGATCATGGCATAGATTCGATTGAACACATTCAAGCATAAGATTTGAGGTTGAACCCACAAACAATTCATCATTGAGCAAGAAAACCTTCATTCATGACTCTTACATAACTCATTCGCACCCTAATTTTTGTTATTCATAATAAGATGCCAAAACCCATAATAAGTCATACATATTCGCAACACGGGGTTTAAAAGCAAATCTAAAGTGGTTTCCACTCAATTCTCAACAAGAATTTCCAAGTTTAAAGCATGCTTTTTACATCACAAACCCCGATCAACTTCATAAACAATGGCATTCTTCAAAGAATTAGAACAAGGCCAAAATTATACTTGTTCAAAAATGAGACACAATGAAACCTTTAGTGATGCCCTTTGATGATTATTCCCAAAAATCTTCGTGAAAATTTTCAAAGAAAGCAAAGGATTTCAACATAATTCTATATGTATCTATGAGATCGAGAAGAGGTATTGGCATGCAGGGGAAGAGAAAAGGAGGGAAAGTGGAAAGTGAAAGGGCCAAGGAATTTGAAAAGCCTTAAGTAGGTAGGTGAGCATGTATTCTTTGCAATACTGAACCACACTGCCCAACACAATTGTTACTGCACTAAGAATGCTAGGGACCACCCTTTTTCACGGTGAGCTTAACTTGCCTTCCGCCCTGAAGTGCGGTGAAACTGACCATCACCAACTAGAATCGGCGATTCACCGATTGGATATTTTGTTCGCCAAATTTGACAGCACCTCCAGAGTCACTACTTGACCTAAAGTATGGTCAAACTAATGTTCACCAATATGTCTTGGCGATAAGATGATTAATCCCTCTTGGTTTCCCTTATCAACTTACCACTCTCATCTATCTTGTTAACCCTACATATTTCAACACCAATTATTCAAACTAAAAAGAAGTAAAACACTCACCTTGGGTTTCCTCCCAAGTAGCGCCTTAGTTAATGTCATGGAAAAATGTTGTTCCTCTTCACATCAAGTCACCGCCAACTGGCCCATTAATAATAATACCTAGGATCATCTCTCGGTTTCAAAGCTTTGCAAATATCGAAATAACCTCTTCATTATTCACCCTAAATTTCAAATCTACACTCTCAACATCAACCATAGCTCACCCAGTGGCTAAGAATTGCCTCCCCAAAATGATTGGCACATCTGTATACACCTTGTAATCCAAAATCACAAAGTTTGTAAGAAGGATAAATCTATCCACCTTTACCAACACATCATGTAGAATTTCCACTAGTATTTTGGTAGACGTATCAGCCATGAGCAGCTGCATTGTATTCAGTTGAGGGTCTCCAAATCCAGTTCCTCCTAAATGGCTAGGGGCATGGGATTATGCTTTCCCTTAAATCACAGAGAGCTTTACTGAACTTTGAGGCTCTTCGTCTGCATGGAATAGTGAACTCCCCTAGGTCTTCCTTCTTTGTCACCAGCTTTTGTGTCAGGATTGCACTGCAGTTCTAAGAAACTTCATTGTCTCACATTCAAGCCTCCACTTCTTTGTTGTCAATTCTTTCATGAACTTAGCATATCTTAGAATTTCAATTAATGCTTACACAAGGGGAACATTTATTGACAAAAAATAGAATATAGAGAGAAACTTTTGAAACTTAGCATCCTCCTATTTTTTCTCAACCTTTGTGGTAGCGGAAGACTAACTTTGACATGGGGTGTCGTCGGCCTCATAACTGGACTTGAACTTTTGGGAAGAGTGTTATTAGCTTTCACTGCATTATCGCCACTTTTCTCTTGCTTATCATTCTCAGGATTGCAGAGAAAATTATCACCTACAACTTTATCCTCCTGCTCATCATGCTCAACAATAATCAAATCATCTTTTTTCTTCCACATCTTTCAAGATATTGTCAACAACAAGTGATCATGTAGTGCCTTCAACCAATCTTCCACTTCGAGTAGTTATGGCTAAGGACTTCTGATCACTCCCTTTTGGATTGGCCACTGTGTCACTAGGTAGACTTCCATTAGGACGCTAATTTAAATAAGCTGAAGTATTTCCTAGTTGAGTTTCCAAATGTTTGATAGATGCCAATGAGACGTCACAGTTTGACTCAACTGAGCAAAAGCCTCCACTTTACTCAAGATTCATGAGAGCATATCCTCGGTTCAAAGACTCTCTTGATTAACCACTAGTTCATCAGCCTTCACCCTATCATGTGGTGGAATTACCTGTCTCCCTAATAATTTCACCAACCCCCAACTTGAGGTTGATCAGCCCATGCTCGATCTCGCTATCCGGAGTTGTTGTTCCAACCTTGATTCTAGAATGGCCTTTGTAAAGCCGACCAAAAACCCACCATTTGGCTTCCCATTGAATGACATTCTTCATTGTAACCACCTTCAAATGGTGCACCTTCGAACATCACCTCTCTGGTAGTTCCCATAATATTTACACTCTTGCGATTTCCTCCCAAGACGTTCTTGGTCAAAAGATGAAGTTGGTTAACATCTTAGCCATGTTCTCATTCCTTTCTTGGTCTTTAGAAAGATTCTCCTTAGTTGGGTCTCAATGGCTTGAAGGTACTATGTCTTCTCTTTTGTACAATGCTCTATTAATTTTTGTCATACCATCCAAGAGGTTCCAAGCATCAGTGAATGATTATGTCATTAAACCTCCTCTCACTAACTGATAAGCTATTCCTTTGTTTGAAGCATCAATACTTACGTAAAAGTATTTTAAGAGCATATGGTGCAGAACACCATGGTTAGGGCACTAAAGTAAAAGTTTCCGAAACGAGAGCCATGCTTTTTCCAATGGGTCACCCTCTAGCCGCTTGAAGTTCTCAATACTTTTTCTCAATTTAATCATCTTTGAGGGAGGAAAAAAGCTCTCTATAAAGACATTTTGTAGCTCCACCCATGAAGTAATAGAATAACGAGGTAACTCCACTAGCCACCTCAATGCCTCTCCGGTGATAGAGAAAGGAAATAGCCTTAGTCTAATAGCTTCCTGACTCACTCCCCTAAAGTTGAATGGGAGAGAAACATCAATAAAGTTCCTCAAGTGTTCATGAGGATCATGGTTGAGCCCTCTGAACAATCCCTTCAGTTAGAGGAGTTGCAATATGGAAATTAACTCTTCCAGTCAATGGGGGCAGTTAGATAGCACCAACGCTTCAAACATGATCCTAATTAACATCTTGCATCCCATTCATGTCCCCAACATTCTCATCATGAACTCTTTCGTCATCCTTCATCTTTACACCTATTGTTCAACAGCAAAAACAATAAGAAAATAGTGAAATAATTTTAAATACTAGAACAAAGATCAACAAACACTTCCAATATGAACATGCAGATTCCCGAGAAACGACGCCATTTTCGATATTGCTCATCCCGACTACTCAAAGAAAGAATGGGCGGTCACCATCTTCATAACAACCCAACTTTAGAGGTTGGAGCCGATCTCATAGGGAATCATTGTTCAAGGTAGAAGTGACTTGTTAGACCAAGTAATAGTAGGATCTGGGGGGGGGGGTTGCAATAATCCAAACAGAGTTTCAGCTAATGAGTTCTAATTAACAAATTAAACAACTATTAAGGACATATGTTAAGGATGTGCAAATATGGGAAGTATTCTATCAAATGGGTCTAGACACTTGACTACATGAGTTGATAATGAGTGAATAGGCTAGGCTGATTTTAACCATTTTAACCCAAATCACCTGTGATATATGGGTGTTTCACATGAATCAACTAAGATATCACACGTAGACCGCAGAGAATACACTTGGCCTAATAATCATAGCAAAACACCTACTACCTTTGCCATTTAATGCATGAATTAGGATATCAATGGAAACCCCATAAGGTTTATGGACATTTTATCCATTCCACACTCTAATAGTTCTAGCTAATGTAAGAATCAGAGATCTAAAACAAAATTCCAATTTGTAACCTTGCAATTTATACATTAAACTTTGGAATAGATATAGAATCATCCAAATCAACTACAAATAAGTCAAGATATCACAGACCCAATAAACAAATTAATGATCCATATCAAAAGCATACCCCCAACATGGGGGTTTTAGCCACATATATCAGAAATTAAACAATGAATACCATATATAGTAGCAGAATTCATAGGTAACAAGATTGATAGAGTACAAATTAGTTGATTATCACTAGCTAATCTTCTTCAATTTGATACCCAAAAGCTTCAAAACCCTAGCGATTGTTGTACTCTAAGAGGAAAGTTCTATTTACTACTACTATAGATAAATTATTCTGATATGGAATGAATAGATGATGTGCAATGTCTTTTCTAATATTCATTATATACTCCATGCAAATGTGCGAAAGTTTGTGTTGCGGAATATCATTCGGTGGTCTAGGCCGACCATCGCCATGCACTCCTGGCGATGCGCCGAATGTGCCCTTGACCGCCTTCCTGTGCATCTTCTTAAGGCTTCTTCTACTGCAATGTTAGATGATGAATCTTTGATCCACCTTTCCAATTGAATGATGCACCACAATATTACTTCATATTGCCTTTCTATAAGTGTTTTGGGCGCTGCAAATTTAGGCGATTACTTCTGCACTTTGGTGTATCGTCGAGTATGCTTTGTAACATCAACTCTGACTACACTCTTGACTTTTCTTGGAACCTTGGCTACTTAGGCGATCTTATTGAGCATTTGACATGTGTCGAGAATGTTGGCGATACCATTTTCACCGCCTTTCAGCACCTTTGTCCACTTTCTAAGATTCCACCAAGTGTTGCTCTTTTGCATCACTTTTAACTCCATTTCCTATCATAGAACATGCATGTTTGTTAGAAGTTGGAATTATTAGCACATTAAGGGTAATGTTTCTTGCAATTTAACCCTAAAATGAGTTCGAAACATAGACTCATCAAACTCCATATCCATCAGTAACTTCAACCTAGTGACATTAAATTTCAATAATAAAAGGGTTTTAGGGCCGAAAAAATACCAAAATTTTATCAAAAGAATGAAAAATTTTAAAAGGAATCTAAAGGGGGTAAACCCTAGGTCGCAGGAGTGATGCCAAAAATTTGTCAAAAAATGAGGATATTAGCCGGACGATGGTCAGAGTGCTAGGGTTGAAGAAGGGATTGGGTATTTTTAGGAAATTTTGTAAAAGTGTGGGGTAAAATTATTTGACCTCCCTTTATACTTTAACAGAGTTGCATGAATAATTGGGCCCAAGCTCTTTGGAACCCCGATTTTGAGCCGTAAAATTTTCTACGATTCATAGATCCTGGCCTCGTAGATTGCCAAAAGACTAGTTTAGAAAATTGTCTCCACGTACCTGTCTAAGGGTCATATGTAGAAATACAACTCGTATATTGGGTCGTAGAAGCCCCCAACACATAGACAATTTTAGAAAACTTACCTGGAGTCTACAAGCTATATTCACGGCCAGTAGTTTTACCTAAGGGTCATAAAGTTGGCTCATGGACTGGAGTACATGTTATATTACTCACTGGAAGTGATCTATAAGTCAGTGTATGGGTCGTGGTATGAACTACAGCCCGTAGATTTGGCTGTAGAAGCGCTTCTTGTTGCTTATTCATCCAAGATGGTTGACTTGATCTTGTACCTGTACATTCTTCACAAAATGTACTGTTACCCTAGTCTAGAGTCCAATAATTACAACCAAAATATAGAAAATTAAACTACCTACAAGTCTAAAAGCTAAAAACAAAACAAAACTACCATTATGATACGAAATATATTGGATTGCCTCTCAAGTAGTACCTGATTTATGGTCGAGATATGACTTGGGATAACTTGATTACTCAGACTTCACCAAGTGCCAAAACTTCCATCTTTAAGTCATCGGGCCTCTTCATTGACTGATAGAATTTGAAGATGACTTCTTCATCATTAAATCGAAACTTGAGTTGGTCGAATTCTATATCCACTAGCGCTTGTCTACTTGCTAGAAAGGGCCTTTCAAAAATGATTGGGATTTCAAAGTCAACTTCGCAATCCAGGATCACTAAGCTACATGGGATATAAATTTCTCTACTTCGATAAGGAAGTCATATGATATCCCCACAGGCTTCTTCACTATTTCATCAGCTATCAACAATCGCATGCTCATAGGGGTAGGGGCTCTAAGCCCTAGCTTCTTGAAGATCGCAAGGGGCATCAGATTTATGCTAGAACCTAGATCACATAATGGTCTAGCGAACTCTGCATCTCCGATGGTACAGGGTATGGTGAATGCTCCAGGATCTTCTCGCTTCTGTGACAAGGACCTTGTATCTATTGCACTGCAATGTTGAAGCTCTTGGGAGAGATCCTGGCTTATAGTACGCTTCTTTGTGACCAAGTCTGCTTCTTTTCCAATTCTTCAATGAGAGGGATGTTGATGGAGAGTTTTTTCAGCATGGATAGGAAGTTCTTGAGTTTACCTTTCTCATCCTTCTTTTTGATTCTCTAAGGAAATGGAGGAGGAGGCCTAGGAACAAGCTTCAACTTTTATGGCATTTCTGTAGCATCACTTATTCCATCCTAGGCATGAACATCTCTGGTCTCTACATCTTTACCCTCAACCATCTCCTCACGAACATTATCATCATCAATCGACATCAGAGGGTCAATGGTCTACTTACCACCACCTATAGGCACTGCCATACACTGCCCCTCATTTTTTTGATTTTAAAGTATATTAATAGGCATATACCTTTCTATCGCTGGTTCAATTTATTTGACATTTGACCAAACTATTGCTCAACTGCTTGAAGCAACATAATGAGACTTGATTTTTTGATTAATGCTGGAGATGTCAGACTTCATGCCTTTCAATATCTCACCATGAGTGTAATCCTTCTTCAACAGGTGATCAAACATCTCCTCAACTCTAGAGCTACCCGTACCCGAATCTTGATTATCTGGTGGCACATACGAACCATTCCTATAACCATCTATATATCCCCAGTGAATATCTCTATCCTAGACCCTGTTTCTATTGTAGTAGCCTTGTTAATTATTATCTCTGAGGGCGCCATCCCTGTTATAGTTCTGACCTATTTTTCCTGGACCTTGGAGCCAATAGTCCTGATTGGACCCTTAGGCATTATTCCAAAAACCCTCCACCTGATCAGCGATGAAGCAAGTGTCCTTGTTATATTGAGGGTCCTCGTACATAGGTTCTCGTGAAGGTTGATGATCTACTATATTCACATATTCTTGGCTTTAATAATCAACAACTCCACATTGGTACTGATTCGAGCAAGCTTCTACATCATATCTTCATTTATTTTCACCTGCACCAAATTAGTACTAACTACAAATGAGCTCTTTGTTGTTGACTTATCTCTCATCCCCCATGCATGATTTGTCTTGACCACCTTTTCTAGCCTCTCAGAAATCATTGAAAATGGACAATCCAGAAATGAGTCTCCCACGATGGTGTTAACAACAACTTGGCTATTCTCGTCCAAGGCTCGATAAAAGATCTCCACTAAGGCATCATCCATTATCTTGTGGCCAAGGACATTCCTTAGACACTTTGTGAATCTCTCACATGTGGTTCTCATCAAATCACTAGGAAGTTGCTCGAAGTTATTAATTGGTCTTTCAACTCAGCTTTTTTGACCTTGGAAAGGATCTTTCTAAAAAGGCCTTCTGCAATTCAACCCTGCTGGTGATCATACTCTATAGGAGCTCGGATAAGCATAGCATTGCATCACCTGTTAGAGACAATGGGAAGATACAGAGCCCAACGTTATCCATAAAGGCTCTCTATTATAATCTTACAAATGAAGACAATGTTGTGTAGATGGTTATGCGAATCCTCTGATGGTAGTCCCACGAGTAACCTGCAATTCTACAGAATTTGAAGAACCCAGTCAAACCCACAAACTTTTTGTCATTTGATAGTGACGGTAACATAATAGCTCTAGTGATATCCATCGCCATAGGATCAAGCAAATATTGATTCCATATATGAGCTGTGGAATGGAGATCCTATGGTGGTGAGTTAATAACCTCAAGTGGAGGTTGATTATTATTGTTCTCATTCTAGTTCTGCTTCGGTGTTTGATTCACTACATTATTTGTAGCATTGTTTGCGCTGTCTGAGGCTATTCTTCTCAGCGTCCTTTGGATCTCAAGGTTTAAAAGAGTCAAGGGAATGCCTCAACTTCAAGTGTTGTGCATACACTACACCTGCAAACTAAAATTAAACAAAAACAACAAGAATGTAAAATGAGGGAAATAAGGATTAATTCCCAAATTATTCAAATTAAACAAGTTTAGCTGTATTCCCCTGCAACGGCGCCAAAATCGTGACGTCGTCCATGCTACACTTCCTTTTTGAAGGTTAAAGAGGTTGTTGTTAAGTTATACTACCTAACCGAGGTTAGAATCGATCCCACAGGGAATATGGTAATGTTAGAGTAGTTTTTAAGTATTCGAGTTAATTAACCTACTTATATCCTGAGGGGGGGTTGTACCCTACAAAAAGTAATCCTAAACTAAAACAAGTGTGTGAAACTAGTAAGAAGAGTAACTAGGGTATTGTGTTCTCTACGATTCTCTAACTTAGTATGACTAGGTAATCACATTCTTTTCTAGTGTGTTGCATGAAAAATGGTAATTTCAGTTTACAAAACCCTTTGATCCAAGCAAGAGGTATATTTCAGAATGTGATTTGATCTATCACTATAGTGTGACATTACTAACCCTTACCTAATGTCCCAGTACAACCTCCCCATAATCTAGTTTGGTTGATTAGATGAGAAAACATCAATTGAATCTTATTAATCAATTTCTTTTCCCATTCACTACTACCTTGATCCAATCAGAAACAACTAGGTGAGTTCTAACATTGGATCCCATTAAAAAAAATCAAAATGAAGAGAATTAACTAATACATGCATGCATACCTTCCAAGAATTGTGAATTATCCGAGTTTACCTTGTTAGTTTTTCATGGTTTCCACAACCCTAGTTATGGATTTAGCTACACATACTCATTGTACATATAAAGATCGTGATGTAGAATAACATAATTGTGCACTTACTAGAATGAAAATAAGAACAAGAAATCCAAGCTCTTCAATGGGAATCATAAAGTACGAATTAAAATCACAAAATGATGTTCCAAGTGTTTATCTTAATGGTCCTCTCTCCTCTTACACGTTCCTTTATGAAAATATCATAAAAATTATATTTATAGTGTTTAAAATACAAAGTCAAAACAAAATAGGAGAACTAGATTCGACAGATAGTACAAGAAAGTCAATGGGACGTACTAAGTTCTACAACCCATATCGGGGCTTCGTAGACTTCATTCTTCAATTATGGGCACAACTTCTACAAGACCTTTCTATGGGCCATATTCTGACTTATGAGCCACATAGTGTTTCGTCTGATGACCTTTCAAAAAATCCCAAATTCTGATCCTTAGGGTATGAAACCTCATCTGTGACTTGTACAAATTTCCATGGCTCATCTAATAGTTCATAGATGCAATTCAGAAAATCACCCCTTCACAGTATTTTACTATAAATCCAACTCTAAGGCTTTTGGAAACTTCTATTTCCTGTAAAGAGTGTCATAGAACCACAAAAACTGCAGTAACTGCACACTTAGCCCGTAATCGTGCCAAATCCTGTAATCCTAAAAAACAAACATAAAAACATGTCAAAACTACTAACATCTCTTTGAGAACACACAAAATTCCATGCTTTAAGCATCAAAAGTATTGTATTTTGACAGCACATCACTTAGGGCCTAGGTTCCACATGGCGAATGGGGAACCCAAAAGTAGCCCAACAGGCCTCGTAGCATAAATTAAACACATCCTTGGTTGCAGAATATAAATCAAGCATCAACAAATCATTTTATTAGAATAAGGGCTTTGGACTCACACTAAGGGGATAGAAAGGGGAAAGGGACTTCGATCACAAAATCACAACAAAGACTAAGGGCAGGTTAAGTATACCTCAAGCTATGGGGAAGTAAGGGCTCAGAAACATCATCACTTTCCAACATCATAAAGGGAATAAGGAATAATAACAAGTCTCTATAAAAGTTTGGTCATAGCATAGTGTGTACATAGCATAAGTATCCAACATCATCTCTAAGTATGAGTAGGACGGGGGTCAAGACATGATCCGGGCTCATCGTCAAAATAGAAAGTAACGTAACAATGTCTCAACATAACAAGCCAGATAAAAATGGGGTATTTCCCTCAAACTAGAGGAATCACCACAACAATGATCTTCACGAACCAAACTAGCCACAAGGAGGTGGATGAGGAAGTACTCCAGTCCCAACATGGTTAGATCATGCAGGCAAAAAAGTATGCATTAGTACGTTGAATTTACTAGTATGTGGGATGCAATGCAACAGTAGGTCATAGCCATATAGATAAGATATGTAATCATATAAAATACAATTAAGCTCAATATGACAAGCCTGAGTCATACTTTAATGCAAAAACATACATGAGGGATAAAATTGTAAGTTCATAACATCATACATATGTGGGAGGTGATTATGATCGATATTTAAGACCATGCGAGCTACTATATTGAATCTAATATAACCCCCTACATTGGCACAGGGAGGCCACTTGTTGGGTGGAACTCCGTCAACTTGCGTATGTCTCTTTAGTAAATAAAATGGCCTACGTCGATCCACTAGTCTAGCCGATAAGGGCTCATATGGTGGCATATACTTAATGAGACATGAGGTTGCCACTAGGATTTCCTTACGAAATTCCACCACCATGCCCCATTTGGTGTAAAATCATTCCCATTGAATACATTTGAAAATATATGCATAATTATAGTCATTCATACACTTGTAAAGATAGCATTAGCATAAAGGAGTAGCTCATTAAAACATGAGATCTATCAAGTGAGAATTGTCCATATCACAAGGAAATCTATCCTTTTAGTAAGAATTGTCCTTATCACCATCTTTAGTATTCATAAAAGGGATTCATAACTTCATAACTTTTCATAAACATTCATAACTTATAAATGAACCCTCATCATTAGGAAAACATACTTCATTAGAAACTCAATATGAAACTTTGTTGGGCCAACACAGGGAATCTTTAAATCATGTAACTCTAGAAGTCAATAAATCAATGTAATGGAAACTATCAATTTAAATCATTCTTAAACAACCCAACTCAATTATTCATATCATCAAATTCTATTGAGTCTGACTCATAGAATACGAAATTCATCTAATAAAACCACCAATCTCATAGTATCTCATAGCATCATAACATTTATAGCTTTGGATATCACCAAATAGTTTCTTAATAGAAAACCTTTGAAGGTAATTCATGCAATTTAACTCAATAAATAACAATTCTCAACATAAATCATGCTTAATAGGAGTAATAGGAGGAACACATAAGCAATCAACATTGAAACTTAAAGCATTTAGTAAAATAGAAAATAGGACTCTATGGGTGGAAGAACCATATATGTAGGACTCACATACCTTAAATCCTTGAAATAAATGAATAAAACTTGAGGACTCTTCAAGAAATTGCTTGAGTTCTTTAATCTTCAATTAAATCCCTTAAGAAATCTTGGAATTGATTGAGGAATTTGGTTAGGATTTCAAGGATGTTGGAGATGGAATTAGGGTTACAAATGGCTAAACAAAATGAGAAATTCTGACTATAAGGGTGTTGGGTGATGATGCAATTTCTCTCACTTGAAACAAAAAAAGTTCAGGAAATTTTACATGTTCTAAGAATAAAGGGGCGACGCGCCCTAGTCCCCCTCCCCCCTCAATGTAATTTTTTTCGAAGTTCAATTTTCCTTGTTTTGGTGTAGGAATAAGTTCATGCCATTTTTGTACTACTAGGGAACAAGTCCGCGACACAGATTGGCTGAACACCCTTCTGGTCAAGGCCAAAATCATCCAAAAAATTATTTTTCACTATGTGTGACCTAAAAATTGAAGGTGACCCATTTCCTAAACAACTTTTTCTCATGAAAAAGAATACATAGTAGAAGATGTTAACCAAATAACACACAAATTTTTTGATATTCAAGAAATACACCCTAAAGACATTTCTGGATCATGTGGGAGGAGTTACAATATCTCCCCATTGGGAATATTCATCCCCCGATGTGATGAAACCATGATTGAGTAGAGTAACAAGATAAACTTGAGCCCCAACATAAATGCATCAATGCAACTTAAATATCATTTTCAAGAGAACTTTAAACTTATTAGTTAAATAACATCAAAACATGCTACCATAAGCATAAATGCATGCAACATTACTCCTAGTGTTTGAAATACTTTACTTGAAACTTTGATCATGATTTGCTTATTACCTTAAGATTAAGTAGAATGGAAAAGATAATTATTTCATCTCATCATGTCCGCTTTTGCTTCCTAAGTCAAACTTTAAACTTGTTGGTTCCTCAAAAGAACTTTAACGGATGCAACATCTTTATTCATGAATCTCTTCACCTGTCTATCTAATATGTCAATTGGAATCTCCTTATATGTCAAATTCTCCTCAACACTCATATGCTCTAAGGGAACTATGTAGTTTTGTGAAAGGACCCCAAAAAGTGCCCGAAAATGTGCCTCGAAAATTCTCATAATATTAATTTCCATATATCTCAAAATATGTACGTGGTATCAAAAATCCGACTTCATATTCTTGTTTAAAGGGAAAAATTGAGAGTCAAATAGGTCTAGCCCCAATTTTAGAGAAACCATAGAAAAATTCAAAATTTCAAAGTTTGTGAATTCCAGTGACCAAGCGCGTCCCAGGCGCGATGCGCCAGGGGCGCGGAGAGGTGTAATATTTGGCTAGTTTTCTTGTTCCAATCAAAGGCCTTTTGGTCTTGGCCCTAAGTCTCTCCATGCATAAAAAAACCTATACTTAAGTCATTTTCAATCTCATACCATTTAAGACATTCCCCAAAACTCTCTCTAACACTTAGCCAAATATTTCACTCAAATTCAAGTGTCCCAAACTCATTCCGAATCTCAAGAAATTCACTCAAGATTCAATCTCTCATTCAAATCTAAGCCAAGATTATTCATTTCATTAAATACCATCTTGGGTCCCCTATATCAAGCCAAGTTCAATGGAATTTCCGTTGGCTAAGTTTTGCACAAGTATTGGTAGGAGGGTCAACTTCAAAGGGGAATATCTCTCAGCACACAAAGAACTAGTGCCCCATGACCTAGCAGATTAAATCTCTTTGAATTATCTTTCCAACACACTTCAGTTCACCTTATTTAGAGTTCGGATGAAGAAGTTATGCCTATTTTCGTAGAACTCGTCTGTGCAAGGGTATATATTGGTTTTTGCCAAATTTCATTTCATTAATGGCATTTCGTAAATTTAGTTATTTATATTGGTCTTTTGGGGATTTCAATGCTATCTTAACACTTTCTAAAGACCTAAAACTTACTCCTAAAGATCAAAATCAGTCCTCCCATTTGGAATACACTCTCAAATTCTCCAAGAGCCTCTACCAAACTCCATTAAGAATTCAAGGAAACTTAAGAACAAGTTGTAGATTTAAATACCCATCCCAATCTTCAAGTCTTTCTTAATTCAATTTTAAGAAATTCAAGGTCTAAGGTATATGAGTTTCATTCTTGGGTTCCTTTCACCCATGAAGCCCAATCTTCATTTTTATGAAAATTGCATGATTTCAAGTTGTATTTCTTATGGGTATCTGTTATTATTAAATATGAGCATGAAATATGTTGGGAATTTTTCAAATATTATTGATTATGCATAAACATCTATTTTAGTTTATACTATCAAGTGATCTTTGTCTATTGAGACTATACATGATTCAAGCTATGAAATCTATAAACTATTGTGAAGTTTTGATATGAGTTACAAGTTACCCATTATGGGTTTTTACCATGATGTTGGTGGGCTGATTTACATGATTTTATGTTGCAATAATTTCAGTATTTTATGATCTATACTCTTGCATTTTGCATGATTTGAACATGTCCTCATATGTACTCACCAAGTGTTTGATGAAATACCAAGTTAAGAATTCTCAAGATATGTACATGTTTTACAAGTCAAGTGACTTTATGACGAATATGGGCTATCAAGTATATTACGAATTGATGAAATTATCTATGATTATGCAAGTATGGAGCTAATTCCTTTTTCAAAGATTATACCTCTTGTGAGCCTTTTATGTTAATGTAAGGATAATGTTTGATGATGATCTATTCTTATGTTTTGAAGTTGGGCTCACTATAAGAGGCCAAGGATGTTTAAGAGCTACTCGTGTCATGATTTTATATTTATAATAAGTTATTAAAGTTATGATTATTTCAATTATTCCAGGGATTAAGCTTAGCACCGATGGATGGAGGGTTTGCTCTCTTTCTTTGAACTCTGTGCCACCATAGAACTATGTTATACCCTTGCAATACTAGTGGATCCATTTAGTGCACTTTCTCTTGAAATCCTTTCTGGAATGATATTGGCTTTCGTAAGGAAGGTTACTTCTTCGAAATGAGGTGTATAAAGTGTTTTACATTATAGGGGGTTAATTCAGAGGAAAAAATGGTGTTGGCAGCCTACCAACCTAAAGGGGTGGCTCAAATTTGGTTCACTCAATAGAAGAGGGAGAATGGGAATGATAATGCTATCCCTTGGGAAGAGTTCAAATCTGCATTTCTCAACTAGTTCTTTCCTATTGAGCTAAGGAAGGTAAAGATGATTGAATTTATGAATCTTAAACAAGGGTCCATGGGTGTGAGGGAGTATTCCCTCAAGTTCAACCATCTCTCCAAGTATGCTCCACAATTAGTTGTCGAGCCTAGGTCGAGGAAGAACAAATTTGTGTTGGGTGTACCCGACTTTGTTAACGAGGAGTGTCGTACCGCCATGCTAGTAGGCGATATGGATTTGTCTCAGCTCATGACTTATGCCGAGCAACTGGAGAGAGAGAAGCTTAGAAAGAGAAGGGTTGGTGAGTCCAAATGGGCTCGATTTGATGGTGGGTTCCAAGGTTCTAAGGGTGGCCAGTTTCATCAAGGCCACAAGTTCCAAGGCTAAGGGTCATCCAATGAGTCCAACAAAATGTTTGCCAATGATAGGTTACCCAATCAAAGATTCCAAAGTGATAATGGCTAGATGCCTAAGATGTGAAAGGAATCATAGTGGTCCTTGTTTGAGAAATTAAAATGCTTGCTTTGGTTGTGGTAAAGTTGGAAACAAGGTTATTGATTGTCGTCATTCTTAACAAAAAGGTAGAGATGGTCGCCTCAAGGCCAAGGTGCTAATGTGGGCCAAAGAGGAAGGGAAGGTCATCAAGGAGATGCTCGAAGGCCAAAATAGATTCTATGCTCTTCAAGGAAAATAAGGAGTTAATGAGGTGCCTGATATTGTTACCAATATGTTAAAGGTTTTTTATTTTGATGTGTATCCATTGATAGACCTAGTTGCCACTCCTTCTTTTATTACTCCTCTTGTTGCCAAAAAGCTTCATGTTAATGCCGAATTATTTGTGAATCTTATGAACTGTCTACCCCTGTAAGTGAGTCGATTGTTGCTAAAAGCATTTATAGAAATTGTCCCGTGTTAATTTTGCATAAAGTTTTGTCTTGTGATTTAGTTGAATTAGATATGGTGGATTCTGATGTCATTCTTGGGATAGATTGGTCGCATACATATTATGCTTCTATTGATTATAGAACCCATTGGGTTGAATTCCAATTTCCTTATGATCCCTTCCTTGAGTGGGAAAGTCATGATTTGGTGGTCAAGGGTATATTCATTTCTTGTCTTAAAGACCAAAAGTTGATTTCTAAGGGTTGTCTATATCATCTTGTGAGGTTTAGAGATGTTGAGTCTAAAGTCCTTCCTATTGAGTCAGTTCAGGTAGTTAATGAGTTTCTTGATGTCTTTCCTGATGAGCTTCCCAGAGTTCCTTCCGAAAGGGAAATAGATTTTTGTATAGACCTCCTTCCCGATACTTAACCCATTTCTATTTCCCCTTACTATATGGCCCTGGTGGAGTTGAAGGAGTTGAAGTAACAATTGAGGGATTTGCTAGAAAAGGGTTTATAAGACCTAGTAAATCACCTTAGGGTGCACCAGTATTGTTTAAAAAGAACAATAATGGTTCTCTTAGAATGTGAATTGATTATCGGCAACTTAATAGGGTCACCATAAAGAACAAGTACCCTCTACCAAGGATTTATGAACTTTTTGATCAACTTCAAGGGACTAGTCACTTTTCTAAGATTGATCTTTGTTCTGATTACCACCAAGTGAAAGTGAAGGAATGTGATATTCCCAAGATGGCTTTTTAGACTTGGCAAGGGCATTTTGAATTTGTGGTTATGTCTTTTGGGTTGACCAATGCACTAGCTATATTTATGGATATTATAAATAGGGTCTTTAAACCCCACCTTCACTTATTTGTGGTGGTTTTTATTGATGATATCTTGATTTATTCCCATTGTGAGGAGGAGCATGTGAATCACTTGAGTGTGGTGGTGCAAATTTTGAGGGGTGAGAGGTTCTATGCTAAATAGGAGAAGATATGTGTTATGGTTGAAAGAGGTAACATTTTTGGGACATGTGGTGTCGGGCGATCGTATTAACGTGGATCCTAAGAGGACAGAGGTGATTAGAAATTGTCCTAGACCTTTTCCTCCATTGGATATTATGAGTTTCTTGGGTTTGGCAGGTTTGTAAGTGGTTTCTCTTCTATGGATTCCCCTATGACCAAGTTGACCCTGTCACAACCCAAGCCTAAGGCCTAGATATGACACGGTGAATAGGGACCAGAAGGGACCCCAAAAGAGCATCTTAGCATATCATCTATACGTCCTTGGTTGCAGAAGCAGTTAAACAACAAGAAGAGAGAATAAATAAGGATAAAGGGATTAAGTGAGTCTTTTTTAGCATAAATCATAAAGAGTCAAATCTCAAAGCATAATTACATCACTTGTCCAACAACACCTCTAAATATAGACTTGAACGGGGGCCAAGACACTTTTCGGGCTCACCCTCATAGTGTAAAGAGTTTAACATTCAGAAATGACAAAGGTAAGAGTGGCATAGCTAATGTCCCCGAACTTTGAGGACTCACCAATTTCTTATCTTCAAAGATGTCACAACTAGCCACGGGGAAGATGATCATGAGGAGCTTCGTTCTACATAGTAACATCATGTAGGTACAGAGTATGTGTTAGTGTGTTTGAATGTACTAAGTATGTAGGATGCAATGCAACAAGAGATATGTAATATAATCAAAATCCATAGACATAGGCAATGGATAGTATAATAACAATATGGTATGCATGATCAATGTTTGAAGTAAAACATGCTTGTATGAACATATTACATGTGTAGGAAGAGACCATCATTGCAGACCAAGCAAACTAGTACTTGGAATCCAAGGCATGTCACCCCTTTGGAAGGTGATTCAGGTATATACCCCTTAATTGGTAGATGGACATGTCACCCCCATCATAGAGGTCAAGGTATATATCCCTAAACATGGTAGATGGGCATGTCACCCCCCCCATCAAAGCAGCCAAGGTATATACCCCTCAACATGGTAGATGGACATAGCACCCCCCATCAAAGTGGTCAAGGTATATACCCCTCAACATAGTAGATGGGCATAACACCCACCCCATCAAAGCGGTTGAGGCATATCATCCCCTTAACAAGGTGTGCTCAACTTGTAACACTATAGATACTTTTCATGAATTCAATACATACATATATTTCTTTCGTGATCAAAAGTCACTTGACCCAGAGGCCATGCTATATATCATCAATAACTCAAGAACCCTTAACGGGATATTTTATCAAACACTTGGTGGGTGTGTAATGCTTGTTTAAAATCATGAAATTCAAGAGTGAAATCATGTAAGAAAACTTAATGTAAATAACCCACCAACTCTTGGTAACACCTTCATGCAAGATACATTTAAACCTCTCATCAAATCTCATAACGGGTCATAGATTCATAGCTCAAAACATGCTTAAATAGTCCACATTTCATGAAACCCCAACATACACTTTACATAAAAAGGAAGGTTGTGCACCATGGGTGAAAGGAACCAATGGTTAAAAGTCACATACCTCAACTTTGGAGATTTCCTTGATGAAGATTTGAATAAGAACTTAAAGGTTGAATGAATTTCTTGAATCCAAAAGTGCATTTACAACAATTGAATTTGGGTAAAATATTTGACTAAGTTTTAGAGAGGATTTTGGGGGATGTCTTGAATGATATGGGGCTAAAAATGACTATGTATAGGTGTTTTTACGCATAGGAAGGCTTAGGCCAAAGACCCCAAGGCCTTGGATCGAACTACAAAAACTGGCAACGAAATGTACAGGTCCGCGCCCTAGCTGCGTCCACCAGGGGCACGGATCTCGATTCTGTTTTTCGTCAACTTTGGAAAATGAAATTTTGATACAGTTCCTCTAAAATCAAGGTTATATCCATCTCCCACTCAAGTTTGCACCCTGATCACGAATATAAAGTCGAATTTTTGATATCACACATGGATTTTGAGATATATAAAAATTATGAATTTGGACATTTTTGAGGCACATTTTTGGGCACTTTTTGTGGTCTTTCAAAGCCAAAAGAAGGAAAAGTTTGTTTGGTTCGATGAATGCAAGAAGAATTTTCAAACTTTGAAGGAGAAGCTTGTCTTAACTCCTATTTTGGCCTTGTCAGAAGGGTTAGAAGGGTTTGTGGTTTATTGTGATGCTTCTAGAATCGGTTTAGGGTGTATGTTGATGCAAAATGGTAAGGTGATAGCATATGCCCGTAGATAACTTAAAGTGCATGAGAAGAATTATCCCACCGATGATCTTGAGTTGGCAGCCGTGGTGTTTGCTTTGAAAATTTAGAGTCATTAATTGTAGGGCATCCATGTTGATGCGTTTACCGAACATAAGAGTCTCCAATATGTGTTCACCCAAAAAGATCTTAAATTGAGACAAAGAAGGTGGTTGGAGCTCCTTGAGGATTATGACATGAGTGTGCATTACCATCTCGATAGAATTAATGTTGTGGCCGATGCTCTAAGTAGAGTGTTCATGGGGAGTTTAGCTCATAATGATGACAGTGGCAAGGGGATGGGTAGGGATGTTCACCGGTTGGCTAGGTTGGTGGTTAGGTTGAATGAAGCGGAAAATGGTGGTGTAGTAGTTGTTGATGGTTCTACATCGTCCTCGATTGAGGAGGAAAAACCAAAACAAGATCTTAACTCCGCCTTGCTAGAGTTGAAGATCTTGATAAAGGATGATAAAATGAAGGTTTTCACCTAAGGGGGAGATGGTACCATTAGGTACCAAGGTAGATTGTGTGTGCCTAATGTTGATGATTGAGGGAGTTGATTTTGAAGGAGGCTCATGATTTATTCTATTCTTTCTGATTGCGGGAAAGTGGATAAAGACCATGAGGAGGTACCTTAGTGAGGTCGGTAATTGGGTTTACTTGAAGATCTCATCCATGAAGGGTATGGTCTGATTTGGGTAAATTGAGCCCAAGGTTTGTAGGTCCTTATAGAGTTTTGAGGAGGATTGGTAAGGTTGCATATAAGTTGGAGTTGCCTATGGAGATGGGCATGGTTGCATATAAGTTGGAGTTGCCTATGGAGATGGGCATGGTTTATCCGATTTTTCATGTGTCCATGTTGAGAAAGTGTATGGGTTACCCAGGTGCTATAGTGCTCTTGGATATTGTGGGTGTTGTATAAGATAATTTGACTTATGAGGAGGTCTCGGTGGAGATTTCGAATAAACAAATAAAGAGGTTGAGAAACAAAGATGTAGCTTTTGCCAAGGTCCTTTGTAGGAACGAACAAGTTCAAAGTGCCACATGGGAAGCATAGGCGGACATGAGAAAGCAATATCCACAACTCTTCCACTCTACTCAAGACAAAGGTACTAATTTAAGTCCCCTATATTATTTCAAGTCATAAGTTTCAGCCCTTATGTCTTTTTGTAAACATTCATGTTCATGTTGACATATTGAAGCTGATTTTTGACATTCATGTTGAGATTCTTTAAAATGATGTTTAAATGCATTTGTTATATTCAGGGACGAATGTTCCCAAGGGGGAGATATTGAACCCCCCCAAAATGCCCCGAAAATGTGCTTTGAAAATGCCCATAATCATAATTTCGATATATCTCAAAATTCATGTGTCATATAGAAAATCGGACTTCATATTCTTGATCAGGGGCAAATATTGAGTGGGGAATGGGTGTAACCCCAATTTTAGAGGACCCGTAGAAAAAATATAATTTTTGCTAATTTTTGATTTCCAGTGGCTATCCGCGCCTTGGTCATGATGCGCCAGGGGCACGGATTAGTGTTGTAGGGGAACTTCACGGCTGGTCTGCATCGCGCCAAAAGGCGCAGACCAGTGTATTATTTTTCTTGATTTTTCATTTTAGCCCAAAGGCCTTGGGGTCATAGCACCATGCTCGCTTATGCATGAAAACACCTATATTTAGCCATTTTTTAACACTATATCACTTAAGACCCTCTCAAAAACCTCTCCAAGACATAACTAAATATTTCATCCAAATTTAACTGTCTCAAGCTTAATTCCACATCTCAAGGACTCCATTCAAACTTCAAGCCTCCTTCAAGTCTAAACCAACGAATTCCCCAAATTTAGTTATGTGGGTTTAATCCATTGGGTCCTTTCACCCATAGAGCCAAATCTCCCTTTCTATGGAAATTGCATCATTTCAAGTTGTATTACTTATAGGTATCTATTATTATGAAATATGAGCACAAAATATGTTGGGATTTTGTTAAATATTGTTGATTATGCATAAATATCTATTTTTATCTTATAATATGAAGTGATCTTTGTCTATTGAGACTATTCATGATTCAAGCTATGAAATCTATGAGCCATTATGAAGTTTTGATGTGATTTAGAAGTTATCCATGATGGGGTTTTATCATGATGTTTGTCACGCCCTAAGTCCCGTTAAGGCAGACTGGCACCCATTGTCGATAAGGCCCGGGAGAACCAACCTGTATCTATGTGCTTTCTATACATATTATAAGGGATTTCTAAGTTCAACATGCCTTTAAGAAAATAAATAGGATAACAAGCCAAAAAGAGATGCATATGGCTAGGTCATTGGGGCCACGGTGTTTAAAGTATGAGACATGACCACACTTTAATCTACATAGTCTACAAAGACTCTAGATAAGGAAAAATATCTGATAAGGGTCGGGACAGGCCCCGCCTCGACTAACTGTACAGTACAAAAATATAAGCTCTAGACACACACAAAGCTCCGAAGCAACCTAGAGCTTGGTAACAGTAGCTAGATATCCTGTACTCCTACTGGGAGATCTACTAGCACCTGTACCTGCAACATGAAATACAGGTCCCCCGTAAGGGACGTCAGTATGAGATAATGTACTGAATATGTAAGGCAGGAAGTACTGTATATGAAGTAACAACTCAAATGAAACTATGCAATGGTGTAGGATAAGAGACCACCTTTAGTTATACTGTGGGATCATGTACTTTATGTTCTTTTTATTACTTTACCTTTATTTTATAATTTGTGGACATCATGTAATACAAATGACCAGCTAATAAGTGGTAAATCTATACCCATATCGACCCTGGCTAGGCTTTTCCTTTAACCCCTTGGGATACCCCCCGTGATAGGATCGACCCTGGCTAGGTGATTCTTCCACCCCTCGTGTTACCTCCCATCAATAAGCAATATACTTTACCTTTCAATTACCTTTGAGATGGTTCTTTTGGTGGTCACAATATTAGAGACGTTAGGCTATATATGTAGCATGTGACATGTAGATAATAATATAAAACAATATGACAATGAAAAGAGTATGCTACCTAAATAATGAAATGCGTATAAGATGGAACAACTCGTGAACTTTATTTAGCAACAAGAACCCATGTAACTTGGTAATCCACATAAGTATGTAGATTTAAAGGTGACTACGTATGGTAGCATATGAATATGTGAATGATTGGAGATATGTTTACTAGTTGTGTCGGAGTTGGTAAGTGCCTTTATGTGCCAAGGAAGAATCTAGATTTCATGCCAAGTAATACGAAATCAAGTAGTCTTACATACCTCGCTGTACGACCTCTCCATTACCTAGAGATAACCTTCCCTTCATCCAAATATTTATCTACAACATATTAGGTGATAAAACTAGCATTAGCAGCCAATAGATACATCTTGGCAGCCCAATCTCATAAAAAACCAACATACGGGCAGCAAGCGGGTATTTATAAACCCGAGTGTATTCTTTCAATCTTTCTGCCTCTAATCATATTTTCTAATACACATTCTCATATATAAATCATGTGTAGCCTATTCTAGTGCCATAACAGTCTTACAACAGGTCACAAAGTACAACACATAATAATTCTATACAATATACAAATAGGCGGCATAACATTACATCCCGTCGCCACATTTCAACGTCAACAATCCTGAATCTGTTTCAACTTTACCCAAAGTGTATCCAATATTTTTACACACAAAACTAGTCTTAAAATGGTCTAAAATAATTCCAAATTAGGTGAAGTTTGTGAAACAACAATTTCCAATTATCATCCCACAAGTTTCTTTTAAGAGCACAATTATGACGTTGTACAACAACTCTTTTTTGCGAACTATAAAAGTGGTGCAACAGCCTAATTTTATCGTTTACAACCAAAGCTTTGTCAAATTCATGAATGTTACTTCATAATAAAGCCAATTAAGAAGAGAAAAGCCCCTTAATTAACAAAAAAGGTGTACAATAATCCTTAGGATACATGCTATACAAAATTTCCACCACATGTATAATTATCTTGTTTCTTTGGTTTTTATAAACAAACCATACTAAGTGCATAAGTAGATTTACTTAACTTTAAACTCAAAGTTGAGAGCTTCTTTAAGGATTCTTGTAAGGTTGTGAGGCTTGTTTTTCACACCTTGTAAGAGAACAAATAACGACCAAGAATGCAGATTTTTTTTTCGTCTAAGTTGAAATGGCTTAAGGGGCTGTTTTCTTTCCTTTTTAAAAGACTTCTTGGCCGACTTACTTGTGTAGTTTAATCCTTATATTATTAAGGTGATGATGTACTAGATTGACCCTTTCACTTGGGCCTAGTTGGGTCTCAAAGTTGATGGGATTGGGCTGCCCATTTTTCAACTTTCTCTTCACTTAGTTTGGGCGCAATTAGCCAAGTGGGTTGTGGTGTAGTTGGGACATTTTGTTTATTCATCTTGAGCTGAAAATAAAGTCCACCTATGATGCTAAAAGACAGGCTAAAATTACACCCTTAACATGGACTTTATTCATAATCGGACTTGGACAAATTTGACGTCGGGCCTCGTCTCCGTTTAGCAAGCAAATTTAAGCTAAGCAAGTAGGTGACTCCCCTTCTAGCTTCTTAAGTCCTACAAGCACCTCAATTCTCTCACTTTGTTTAGTGTCTTGTTATCCTGAATTCAACATGAAACTTATTTACACTCAACCCTCTTCAGCATTAGACATACATATCGCCCTCTAATTTGAGATTCAAGAACTTTTAAAAATTAACGCTAATTTGAAAACTCATATCATATTTCATTTGCATAGTACTAGTATTATGAGAGGTGGGGTGTTACATCCTCCCCCCTTAGGAACATTCATCCTCGAAAGTTAGCATAATTGGATAACTTAACCAAGTTCAATACAATAAACGTTCAAACACACATACCTATTATGGGCCCCAATTTTGGATGTTAGACTTCCTCTTTAGCTTCAAATAAGTAAGGGTATTTTTATTTCATTGTGTCCTCGGCCTCCCATGTTATTTCTTTTGCTTGCTAGTTTCTCCAAAGTACTTTCTCTGAAGTTATTTCTTTATTGCTTAGCTTCTTAACTTGACAATCTTGAATAGCAACAGGTACCTCTTCATAGGTGAGATCTTTTGTAACCTGTACGTCCTCAGTAAGAGTGATACGGGATGGGTCATCTATGCATTTTCAAAGATTTGAGACATGAAAAACTGAATGAATCATTGAAAACTCTTGGGGTAACTCTAGTTCATATGCAACCTGCCCGAACCTCTTAATAATATAATATGGCCCTATGTAACGTGGGATCAGTTTTTCTTTCTTACCAAACCTCATAACCCCTTTCATTGGAGACACCTTTAAAAATGCCCAATCCCCTACTGAGAATTCCAGTCCTCTCCTTCAAGCATCCGCATATGATTTAGGATGACTTTGGGCTGTTTCTAGCCACTGCTGTATTACCTTAACTTTTTCCATGGCTTGTTATAGTAGATCTAGCCCAAGCAAGGTGGTTACACCCACTACAATCCATTCAATTGGTGACCTATATTTCCTTCCATACAAGGCTTCATAAGGTGCCATCATACTCGAGTGGTAGCTATTATTATTAGCAAATTCAATAAGTGGCAAATAGTTCACCCAACTACCTTTAAACTCCAATGCACAAGCTCACAACATATCTTCAAGTGTCTGAATGGTGCGTTCTGCTTGACCATCTGTCTGAGGGTGGAAAGTTATACTCAAATTCACTTGTGACCCTAAACTCCTTTGGAAGGAATTCTAAAACTTTGCAGTGAATTGAGCTCCTCGGTCAGATATAATGGGATTGGGACTCCATATAGCCTGACTATCTCTTTGATGTATAGCTTGGCATACTCTTCAGCTGTATAATCACTCATAATTGGCAAGAAGTGTGCTGACTTCGTGAGTCTGTCAACTATTACCCATATGGAGTTAAACTTCTGAAATGAGCAAGGCAAATCGGTAACAAAATCCATATTGATCATATCCCACTTCCATGTTAGAAGCTCTATACACTGCATATAACCTCCTGGCTTTTGGTGTTCCACATTCACTTGTTGGCAATTTCGACATTGAGCCAAAAATTTTACGAGGTCCTTCTTCATGCCTTCCTACCAAAACATTCTCTTCAGGTCATGGTACAACTTAGTTGATCTTGGATGGATGGAAAATTGGTAATGATGGGCTTCTTCCATTGTCCTCTTTCTTAATCCATTGATATCAGGAACACATAATATATTTTGGCAATAAAGTACTCCATTTTGTGTAAGGCCAAAGCCTTTTATCATACCATGACTCACCCTTTCCTTAAGCTGTCGTAGAATGGGATCCTCAAACTGTTTTTCTTTCACCTTCATTACTAATGAAGATGCTTCTGCACTATGTACAATAAACCCTTTGGAGTTTCGAGAAGGAGAACTCTTAAATTAGCTAGCTGATGTAGATCCTTAGCCACTCCTTGACTTATCACAGCTTGATCACCAGTATTCATGATTGCCTTACGACTGAGAGCATCAGTTACCATATTTGCCTTCCCCTAATGGTATAGTATATCAACGTCATAATCCTTTATTAGCTCTTTCCATCTCCGCTATATTAAGTTTAGGTTTTTTTGCTTAAAGATATATTGTAGACTCTTATGATTAGTATATATGTCAACTTGAACTCCAAAAAAATAGTGGCGCCTTATATTCAGAGCAAACACAACTGCTGCTAACTCAAGATCATATGTTGCATAGTTTTTCTCATGTGGTCATAGTTGCCTAGATGCATAAGCAACTACCCTACCATGCTGTGTCTGCACACACCATAAGCCAACTCTTGAAGCATCGCAATACAATACATACCCCTCAGTGCCTTCTAGAAGTACTAGCACAGGTGCAGAAGTTAGCTTATTTTTCAGCTCCTGGAAGCTCCTTTCCCATGCATCATTCCATTGGTACTTGGTTGCCTTATGTGTCAACCTTTTTAGAGGTGCAGAAATAGAAGAAAAACCTTCAACAAACCTTATGTAAATAACCTACCAAACATAGGAAGCTCTGAACTTCTGTGGGTGTCATTGTTCTTGGCTAATCTTTCACAGCCTCTATCTTTTGTGAATCAACCCTTATGCCCTCATCAGACACAATATGACCCAAGAGAATGCCACTGATTTTAGCCAAAATTCACATTTAGAAAATTTAGCATGCAACTGTCGATCATGAAGAACCTGTAACACTTGTCGCAAGTGATTTGCGTGGTCCTCTTCTGATCTTGAACATACCAAAATATCATCTATAAACACTATCACAAACACATCCAAGAATGGCTTAAATACCCTTTTCATCATATCATAAAAACTGTTGGCGCATTCATTAGCCCAAATGACATAACAAGAAATTCAAAGTGACCATAGCGTGTTCTGAAAGCAGTCTTAGGTATATTTTTCTCTTTCACCCTCACTTTGTGATAACCTGATCTCAAATCAATTTTTGAAAAGCATTTGACACCCTGTAACTGATCAAATAAATCATCAGTCCTGGGGAGGGGGTATTTATTCTTAATTTTCACCTTATTCAATTGTTGATAATCGACACAGATTCTCAAGGTGCCATCCTTTTTGCGTACAAATAATACTGGTGCACCCCAAGGGGACACACTAAGTCTTATAAAATCCTTCTCTAATAAGTCTTCTAACTACTCTTTTAATTCATGCAATTCTGCCATGGAAATAGATTGAGTGCCTGGAAGTAAGTCCATAGAAAAATCTATTTCTCGTTCTGGAGGTAAGTCTGGAAGTTCTTTAAGGAACACATCAATGAATTCATTCACTATTAGAACTTTTTGAAGGGTTGGTGATTCTTCCTCCATATCCCTCACTCTAACTAAATGACATATATACCCCTTGGATATCATCTTTCTGACCATAAAATAAGAGATAAACTTCCCCTTTGGTGCTCCAGCATTGCCTTCCCATGCAAAAACTGCCTTATTTGGAAAGTGGAAGTATACTCTCTTAGTTCGGCAATCCACGATGGCATAGCAAGAAGCCAACCAATCCATACCCATTATAACCTCAAATTCCACCATTTCTAGATCAATAAGGTCAGCCAATGTGTCATGGTCACCAATAGTTACTACACAGTTATAATAAATCCTTCTAGCCATAATAGATTCACCAGTTGGTCTGAACACTTCAAATAGTTTGATCAATAATTTGGTGTTCTCTTAAGCTTCCTAGCAACTAGTGGGGTAATTTATGATAGTGTAGAACCAGGATCAATTAATGCATATACAGTATGTGAAAAGCTGGACAATGTACCTGTGACCACATCGGTGAAGCTTCCAAATTTTGTCAACTGCCCAGAGCATAAGTGCGATTCTGGACTCTGCTAGAGCTAGCTGCCCCTCTAACACCTCTATCACGACCCATAGGTTCTTGTAGATCCCTACCTATTGGAGTAACTGACGATGATGATGAAACAACTGACCCAATAGATTGTGCTATATCACCCATATGTCTCCTCGGGCAATCTCACATCATATTCCCTGGAGACCACACCAATAACAAGCGTCTATCCCAACATGACATGCACTTGAATGACTTCTTTCACAATGTTTACAAGGCTGCATAGGGGGTCATTTGCTGGCCTGCTGAATATCCCACTATTCGGGCGCCTTGCCCTTCACTTCTTGAATCAAACTAATTTCTCCTAGACCCCTGAAGTTATGGTGGAGCACTGGCTGCAGCGTACGAGGATGATGGCCTAGATGGTCTATTAGAAAACTGAGGCCTAACCTCACATTGGGGTGGTGTAAACTACCCCATAGATCTAGCCATCTTAAAATCTGCCCTTTCTAACTCTTGTGTCCTTCTCCTTTGCCTCTGATCCTCCAATTTCTGTACAAAAGCTTGCATTCTCTCTATATCTATGACTTTATTCAAGGAAGCAATGGAACTGTCTCTGACCAGATACGTATCCAATCTATCCACATATCGATGAACTCTATCTGCCATAGTAGCAACTACATTAGGAGCATACTTGGCCAGGGAATTGAATTGAAGGCTATACTCCCTCACGCTCATATTCCCCTAGTGGAGATTCAAGAACTGATCTGTACGGGCTTCTCAGATCTCTAATGGCAATTAATGGTCATGAAATGCCTCTTTGAACTCCTTCCAGGTAGTTGGGGTGCATCTACACCCTTAGATTGCCTCCAAGCTTCATACCACAATATAGCCACACCCTTCATCCTATATGTCGCTAACTCGACAACTTCTGTACCACTCACATGCATAACATCTAAAGTGCATTGAATTTGATAAATAAAGTCTTGGGGATCTTCATTAGGATCTGACCCAGTGAAGGATGGAGGGTCCAAATTAATAAATCATGTATCCTTGTGCCAGCTGCCTTATTCGCACCACCTGCACCTATAATCGGACCTTCCTTTCTTTGACCTTGGCCAGAAACTATATGGGTCAATAGTTAGACTGCATTTCTCAGATCCTGCACATTGGCATCAACAGGTGGTTTTGGGGGAATTTCACTACTTCGGGTTCATCGGGAGATGGAGGACTTGGAGATGTCTATGAAAAAGACTCCTCTTGAACCTCACTTCGTTTACTCACCTGACTGGGTATAGTAAACATCACTTTTACTTCCTTCCCCTTACCTTTGTTTTGCCCGGTTTCGGGCATACTTGTTGTACAAAACAATTTAGGGGCTAGACACAATCCACCTATTACAATTAGCTCTATGGCATAATGTAAAAAACGAAAAGAAAGTAACAACTCCTAAATGCCACGTAGCCTTCTGATTTTAAATGTGGTGCACAACACATTGATAAACAAGATTCTACATAGACACAGCTTTGTAGACTCCCCTAGGATGACCCACTTTGATACCACTTATGTCACACCCCAAGTCCCATTACAGTGGACTGGCACCCGTTGCCGATAAGGCCCGGGAGAACCAACCTGTATCTATGCACTTTCTATACATATTATAAGGGATTCCTACATTCAACATGCCTTTAAGAAAATAAACAGTGACAACAAGCCAAAAGGAGATGCATATGGCTAGGCTGTTGGGGCCACGGTGTTTAAAGTATGAGACATGACCGCACTTTAATCTACGTAGTCTACAAAGCCTCTAGATAAGGAAAATTATCTGATAAGGGTCGGGATAGGCCCTACCTCGACTAATTGTACAATACAAAAATATAAGCCTTAGACACACACAAAGCTCCGAAGCAACCTGGAGCTTGGTAACAATAGTTGGATATCCTGTACTCCTACTAGGGAGATCTACTAGCACTTGTACCTGCAGCATGAAATGCAGGTCCCCAGTAAGGGACGTCAGTACGAGATAACGTACTAAATATGTAAGGCAGAAGATACTGTATATGAAGTAAAAACTCAAATAAAACTATGCACTAGTGTAGGATAAGAGACCACCTTTAGTTATACTGTGGGATCATGTATTTTATGTTCTTTTTATTACTTTACATTTACGGTATAATCTGTGCACAACATGTAATACAAATGACCAGTTGATCAGTAGTAAATATATATCAGGATCAGCCCCGGCTAGGCTTTTCATTTAACCCATTAGGCTACCTCCCATGATAGGATCGACCCTGACTAGGTGATTCTTCCACCCCTCGGGTTACCACCCATCAATAAGTAATATACTTTACCTTTCAATTGCCTTTAGGATGGATATTTTGGTGGTAATAATGTTGGAGCTGTAGGGCTGTATATGTAGCATATGACATGTAGATAATCATACAAGACAATATGACAATGAAAAGAGTATGTTACACAAATAATGAAATGCGTATGAGATGAAACAACTCGTGAACTTTATTTAGCAACAAGAACCCATATAACTTGGTATCCATTTATGTATGTAGATTTAAAGGTCACTATGTATGAGAGCATATGGACATGTGAATGAGTGGATACATGGTTAATAGTTGTGTCAGAGTTGGTAAGTTCCTTTATGTACCAAGGAAGAATCTAGATTTCATGCCAAGTAATACGAAAATTAAGTAGCCTTACATACCTCGTTGTACGACCTCACTATTACCTTGAGATAACTTTCCCTTACTAGAAATATTTATCTAGAACATATTAGGTGATAAAACTAGCATTAGTAGCCAATAGATACATCTTGGCAGCCCAATTTCATAAAAAAAACATACGGGCAGCAAGGGGGTATTTATAAACCCGAGCATATTCTTTCAATCTTTCCGCCTCTAGTTGTATTTTCTAATACACATTCTCATATACATATCATGTGCAGCCTATTCTAGTACCATAATAGTCTTACAACAGCCCACAAAGCACAACAAATAATAATTCTACACAACATACAAATAGGCGGCATAATGTTACATCTCTTCGCCACATTTTGACGTCAACAATCCCGAACCTTTTTCAACGTTACCCAAACTGTATCCAATGTTTTGACACATAAAACCAGTCTTACAATAGTCCACAAATAGTCCCAAATTAGGTGAAGGTCGTGAAACAACAATTTCTAATTATCAGCCCACAAGTTTCTTTTAAGAGAACAATTACGATGTTGTACAACAACTCTTTTTTGCGGACTGTAAAAGTGGTGCAGCAGCCTGGTTTCATCATTTACAACCAAATATTTGTTAAATAAATGAGCGTTACTTCATAATACAGCCAACAAGAAGAGGAAAACCCCTTACTTAACAAGAAAAGTGTACAATAATCCTTAGGATACATGCTGTCCAAAATTTTCAGCGCATGTATAAATAGCTTGTTTCTTTGATTTTTTTAAACAAACTATACTGAGTGCATAAGTATATTTACTTACCTTTGAACTCAAGATTTAGAGCTTCTTTAGGGATTCTTGTAAGGTGTGAGGCTTATTTTTCACACCTTGAAAGAGAGCAAAGAACAACCAAGAATGCAGATTCTTTTTTGTCTAAGTTGAAATGGCTTAAGGGGATATTTTCATTCCTTTTTAAAAGAATTCTTGGCCAACTTATTTGTGTAGTTTAACCCATATATTATTAAGGTGGTGATGTAGCAGATTGGACCTTTCACTTGGGACTAATTCGGTCTCAAAGTTGGTGGGCTTTGCCTGCCCATTTTTCAACTTTTTCTTCACTTAGTTTGGGCCCAATTAGCCAAGTGGGTTGTGGTGTACTTGGGCCCTTTTATTATTCATCTTGGGCTGAAAATAAATTTCACTTATGATGCTAAAACATGGGCTAAAATTACACCCTTAACACGGACTTTATTCATAATCGGACTTGGAAAAATTCGATGTTGGGCCTCGTCTTGGTTTAGCTAGCAAATTTAAGCTAAGCAAGTAGGTGACTCACCTTCTAGCTTCTTAAGTACTACAAGAACCTCAATTCTCTCATTTTGTTTAGGGTCATGATCTCCTGAATTCAATATAGAACTTATTTACACTCGACCCTCTTCAGCATTAGACATACATATCGCCCTCTAATTTGAGATTTAAGCACTTCAAAAAATTGGCGCTAATTTGAAAATCCATATCAAGTTTCATTCGCATAGTACTAGTATTGTATGAGGTGGGGTGTTACAATGTTGGTGGGCTGATTCACATGATTTTAAGATGCATTGATTTCACTAGTTCTTGATTTGTACTCTTGCATTTTGCATGATTTGAACGTGTACTCATATGTGCCCACCAACTGTGCAATGAAATGTCAAGTCAAGAATTCGAAAGATATTTATATGTTTTACAAGTCAAGTGACTTCATAATGAATATGGGCTATCAAGTATGTTATGAATTCATCAAATTATCTACGATTATGCAAGTATGAAGTTAAGCCCTATTTTCAAGATTTTACCTCCTGTGAGCCATTTATGTTAAAGTAAGGGTTCAGTAATAATTATGATCTATTCTCATGTTTCAAGTTAGGCTCACCCTTAGAGGTTAAGTATGTTTAAGAGCTACTCATGTCATGTTTCCATGTTTATTACAAGTTATTAAGGTTATGATTATGATCTATTCTCATGTTTTAAGTTAGACTCACCCTTAGAGGTCAAATATGTTTAAGAGCTACTCATGTCATGTTTCCATGTTTATTATAAGTTATTAAGGTTATGATTATTTCAAGTATTTTGTGGGATTAGACTTAGCTCCGATGGATTGGATGTTGGCGTGGACTATCTTCAAGGCTCCATACTCCTTTCCTCAAACTATGTGCCAACATAGGATTATATGTTATACCCTTGCTATACTAGTGGATCTATTTAGTGCACTTAATCATGAAATCCACCACGAAAGGGACAGGTACCCAAAAGGGGGGTTACTTCTCTGAAATGGGATAGGCTCTTGTAAGGTGAAGTATGGTTTACCTTGGTAAGTGGATCACTTCTTTACCAATGAGGGCTAATCATTAGGATTCCAAGTTGTAGCTCGCTTGGTCTAACTCATGTAAGTTAAGGTCTCTCCCCACCCATGTATTATTTTCTATGCAAGTTGAATGATTTACAAGCATATTTTACTTCAAGCATTAACCATGCATGCCATATTGAGATTTCACTTATTTATTGTCTATTACTATGCATTTTGATTATATTGGCTTATGTCTTGTTGCACTGCACCATACATACTTACTACATTTAAATGTACTAACGCCTGCATTATGTCTATATGATATTACCATGTAGGGATCGGAACTCCTCTTAATCATCCTCCACGTGGCTAGTACAGTTCTACGAAGATAAGCTTTGGTGACTCCTCAAGTTCGAGGACACTATCTACTTTTCTTGCTATTTTTGAGACTTACTTGTGTTGAACATTTTTCATTATTAGGGGTGAGCCCGGAAAGTGTCTTAGCCCCTGCTCCTTTCCAAGTTAGACATGTATATTAGACATTATGATGTTATTGTGCTAGGAGATTGACTGTTATGCTTTGTTTATATTCAAGACTTCCTTTAGTCCTACTTCCTATTTTATATATCTTTTGTTGTCATTTACTTTACTTCCACGACCAAGGATGTGTGATTGATATACTAAGAGACTTGTTTGAGTCCATTTAGGTTCCCATTCGTTGTGTCATGTCTAGGCCCTAGGCTTGGGTCATGAAACCATTGAATACTACTGATATGAGGAGTTTCTTGGTCCTATCCAGTCACTATAGAAGGTTTGTGTAAGACTTGTCTTCCATTTTGTCTCAAGTTGACTCGAAAGAAAGCCAAATTTGTGTGGATGGATGAGTACGAGAACAACTTCTAAAATTTAAAGGATCGACTAACTTTAGTCCTAAATACTGACATTGCTAGAAGGAAATGATAGGTTCATTATTTATGGTGGTGCACCAAGGTTTGGGTTAGGATGTCTGCTAATGCAAAATGGTAAGGTGATTGCTTAGGCCTAAATATGATTAAAAATACATGAAAAGAATTACCTGACTCATGACCTTGAGCTTGCAGTGGTAGTGTTTGCCTTGAAGATTTTGTGACATTACCTATATGAGGTTCATGTGGATGCCTTCACCGACTAGAAGAGCATTGAACTTGTGTTCATTCAAAAGGATATCAATTTGAGGTAACTGAGATTGTTAGAGCTACTTAAGGACTATGAAATGAGCATAAAGTATTACCTCAGAAAGGAAAATATGGTAGCTAACGTTGTTAGTAGACTTTCTACGGGTAGTGTGTCTTACATTGAAGATGATGCAAATAGGGAGTTGTCGAAAGATGTTCACAGGTTGGCTAGATTGAGAGCAAAATTGTATGAGTCTAGAAATAGTGTTGCAATGGTTCTTCGTGGGTCCGCATCTTCTTTGATTGAGGAGGTTAAGGCCATGTGAGACCTTGATCCTACCTTGGTTGAGTTGAAAGCCTTTGTGAAAAATGGAAAGATAGAAGCTTTCTCATAAGGGGGAGATGGGGTACACTGATATTAAGGGAGGTTATGTATTCCCAATGACGATGAGTTGAAGAAGTTGATAATACAAGAAGCTTAAAATTCTCCATATTCTATTCATCTTGACACTACAAAGATGTATAGAAACTTGAGGGATATTTATTGATGGAATGGATTGAAGAAGGACATTGCACAATTTATGTATGAGTGTTCTAATTGCCAACTAGTCAAGGTTGAACACCAAAGGTTGGGTGGCCTAGCACAAGACATTAGTATTCCCACTTGGAAGTGGGAAAAGATCAATATGGACAATCGTAGTGGGTCTTCGAAAAACTAAAAAGCATTTTGACACCATATGGGTGATAGTTAGTCGTATGACAAAGTAAGCTCACTTATTACCAGTCAAGACTACATCTATTGCTGAAGATTATGCTAGCTTGTATATTTGAGTGTTGGTGAGGTTGCATGGGGTTCTATTGTCCATCATATCAGATTTGTGGGGTCTAATTCACATCTCACTTTTAGAGGTCTTTGTAAAAGGGTTTTGGTACTAAGGTGAAGTTGAGTATCACTTATCTCCAAACTGAGGGGCAAGTTGAAAGGACTATTTAGTCTTTGGAGGACATATTGACAACTTGTATGTTGGAGTTTAAGGGAAAATGGGATGGGCATTTGCCACTTATCGAGCTTGCCTACAATAATAGCTTCCATGCAAGTAGTAACATGGCACCATTTGAGGCGTTGAATGGTAGACGGTATAGGTTTCCCATTGGGTGGTTCGAAGTCATTGAGGTGCAATTAATAAGAACTTACTTGATGATGAATATTATGGAAAAAATTAAAAGCATTAGATAAAAATTGCAAACGACCCAAAGCCGACAAAAGTTCTACTCAGATATGAGAAGAAAGGAACTTGAGTTCCAAGTTGGTGATTGGGTCTACTTAAAGGTATCTCTAATGAAAGGTATGATCTGCTTTGATAGAAAGGGAAATTGATCCCTAGGTATGTGAGTCCCTATAAGGTGGTGAGAAGAGTGGGAAAGGTGGCATATGAGTTGATCTACCCAATGAGATGCATTTGATTCATTTAATTTTCCATGTGTTGATGTTGAGGAAGTTCTCAGGTGTTCTAAACTCCGTAGTTCCTTTGCATGATGTTAACATTGAAGAGGACTTGAGTTATGAAGAGGCACCAGTTGAGATTCAAGATCGGCAAGTGAAAATGCTAAGGAACAAGGAAGCGTCCATCAAAGTACTTTAGAGAAATCAACAAATTGAGGATGCTACATGGGAAGCAGATGTGGATATGATGAACCATTTCCTGTATCTATTCCACTCTACTCAAGCCTAAGGTATTAGGAAATACTTCCTAAAATCTCTAATTCCTTGAATTTTAGTTTACATGATGCATGCATTTGTTTCTATATTTATGGACTATTTTGAGACATGTTTTAAGTAGGGATTTTGAAAATTTCATGAAATGATGCTTAAGCTGCATTTGCATGCATACTGGGTTGTTAGCTGATGATTCACTCCTTAGAGTCTGTCTTTAAGTACATTTGGAGAGGAATGTTCTCAAGGGGAGATATTATAATGATCCCTAGTTTAGAAGATTAGACTGCAGAAAAGTTGGACAGAAAATGACCTAAAAGTCAGCTTCACGAGGGCGACTTACGGTCTGTAGGTGGAGATATTGCCTGTAGGTTTGTTCTTAACATGAACATCAAGAAAGGAAAAAAATTTTCAAATGTGGGGTAACCCACGGACCCAGTGACGGCCCGTAGAAAGGACAATGGTCTATAAATAGGGCCGTAAGTGGGACTATCAAGCATGAAGAAAATTTGGAGTTTTATGGAAATGATCTACGAGTCACCAGCATGGCCCATAGAATAATGTATGGCCCGTTATATCCCTTCATTAATAGCATGCAGAAAATAAGAAAAATGGCTAAGTGTGGAAGGACTCTATGAATCCAACCACGACCCGTAAGCCATTATACAACTCATAAAATGGTTTCATGGTTTTGGGTTCAACAAACGAGTTTCAAGGATTTTGGAAAAGTTAACAGCATGACTAGGACCTACGATTTGTGGTTCATTCCACGGCCCATAAATAGGCTTTCGTAGGTTGAAATCCAACAATTTTAATGAGGGTCAATTGGGTTAATTCTCTAATTCCTATTCCTAAGCTAAGTCATTTTGGGATCCAAAAGGGCCTTAAATCACATTCTAAACCCTAAGAAACCCCTATTCTCTTCATTCTTTCAATTCTCAAATTTCTCTAAGGCAATTACTCTCTCAAGAAAAAAGGGCAAGGCAAAGCTACGGTTTCTAAGGTTCTTCTCAAGGCTTTACATTCGTTTCCACCAAAGCTTGTTAAGGTATGTAAGCTTGATTTATGAGTATCCTTCTACCCATAGAGTCCTCATTAAAATATTGTACCTTTACTTTAAGCTCTTTTAATATATTATGCATGATTATGATGATTTCATGATGTTTCATGTTATTAAATGATATTCATGATATCTGATGATATTTTTACTAAGTAAATGCATGTATTTAAGCTAATATGATGACCTTCTTGATGAATTTTGTTGTTGATACAATGTGAGTTGTTTTACATGTTTCCAATAATTTATGATTGTTCTATTTAAAAGCTTAGCTCACCTAGTTTTCAAGTAAAGTCTTGCATGATTTATGAAGAAGGTTAGGCAATTAAAGTCAAGTTGTAAAGTAACATTTGACAAAGATATAACCATGTTGAAATTGCCCTAAAATTTTTTAAGAAATGTCCCTCAAGATGAAAGGACAATACTCACTTGGTGTTCCTAAACTTCGAACTACTCCTACGATTGCTACTTGTGATTCTAGATTATAATTTAAAGATTCTTTGGGATGAATTTGCACTGAGCGGACTTCAGATTGGAATTCATTCTATTAGTTGAGGCATGACCCATTAAAGATAAATCTCAATGCTCTTAAGTATGTGCCACCATAGGAACCATTGTAGGCTAGACTAGTGGATCCTCGTAGACTTTTTATGTTATTAAGTTGCATGCAAAGTTGATGGAGTTCTCCACGGTAAGCGATCTCCCCATGCCACTATAGGGGGTTCTGGTCTTATATGTCAGTTAAGATCTTCTCTTACAAGTTTATGCTTCTATGATGTGTCTCCATTACATGTGATTTCTCATGAAATCACTCCTTTCCATATTGGGATATATTCCTTGTGCATGCTTAGACTCACTTTATGTACTTTTCATCTTATACGCACTTATATGATATATTTATGAATGGTGACATTACAATTTCATGCATGCATTGTATCTTACATACTTAGTATATTCCAATGTCGTAAGATATATTTTTCTTGAATGATTTAACAATGCAGGGATAAGTACTCCTTTATCGACTCGTAGCATTCAAGACTAGCACTTTTATTTGTAGTAAGCCCTTAGTTTGGGACTCTACCATTTCTCATTCTATCTTGTATTTTATTTTGAGACGATGTATCTATGGCTCCTCTGGGGCATTTACTTTCTATATTGTTATACATTGGAGTTCTTTCTATTTGATGAAAATCGATCGTCAGTGGTTTCGTTCGTTGATATTTTAGTTGGTATGCTTTATGGACAAAATATTTTTGTTATTCATGCTTTTTCATGTTGCATTAATGTCTTAAAAAGTCCTATAAACCCTTCCCTATTTTACTTTCGTATTTCTTTATTTTTATGCCTATGAATGCTTCGGATGCTTATGATGGTTTCGATAAGGTGCCTTCGGATATCTCATTCGTTATGTGTTGACTAGGCCCCTAGGTCGGGTCATTACACATCTTCATCCAGAAGGACCTAAATTTTAGAGAGATGAGATGGATTGAGCTTCTATGGATTATGATGTGACTATTTCATACCACCTGGGAAAGCCAATGTGGTGGCCAATGTCTTGAGTAGGAAGGCTTCAAGTGTAAGCAGTCTAGCATCTATTCAGGTTAAGGCGATCCTTGGCTAGAGATGTTTAAAAATTGCCCAATAGATTTGTGAGATTACAAATTTCAGACTAGGGAATGTTTGCTTCATTTTAAGCTCGCTCATCCTTGATGGATCAGATTTGCACGAGGCATTTTGAGGATGAGAGGCTATTTCATATTCGTGAAGAGATGATTATAAGGGAGGTTAATGAATCCAAGCTTGATTTTAAGGGTGTTTTGAGCATTGGGAGTCATATATGTGTGCCCAAGGTGGGGCATTTGATTAGAGTGATACTTGAGAAGGCTCACTGTGCTAGATATTCTATACATCCAAGGGTAGCAAAAGTGTATCATGATCTGAGTTAGCATTATTGGTGGTTCGACATAAAGAGAGATATATCAGTGTTTGTAGCAGGTGCTTGGCATGCCAACAGGTCAAGTGTGGAGCACTTCAGGCCAGGTGGAGAGCTTCATAGGATGCTCATTCCTAGTGAAAGTAGGAGCATATTTCCATAGACTTCATTGTTGGCTTACCTCCTACAGTTGGGGGTTTTGACTCTATTTGGGTAAGGGTGGATTGGCTTACCATGTTTTCCCACTTTGTTTAGATCAAAGTAAAGTATAGAACTGAGAGATTGTCTTAACTCTACATTAGTCAAGTTGAGAGGCTTCATGGAGTCCCAATTTCCATTGTGTAACATCATGGTTCATTGTTTACTTCAAACTTTTTGGGGGCCTTACATCATGGTCTAGGTACCCATTTGGAATTGTATACAACTTTTCACCCCAGACTGATGGTCAGTCCGGGAGGACCATTCATGTCCTAGAAGATATACTTCAAGCCTATGTTATTGATTTTGGTGCTAGATGGGCCAACACTTGTCCTTGGCATAGTTTGTGTACAACAATAGTTATCATTCCAACATTAGATGGCTCTTTTTGAGGCCTTATTTAGTCAGAGGTGTAGATCACCTATTGGATGGTTTGAAATGGTAGCGGTGGATAGCATGGGTGTTGATATGTTAAGAGATGAGATGGAGTGAGTGTGTTGATTCAGAGTAGATTGGTGACAATCCAGAGTCGCAAAAAGAGCTATGTGGATAGGCGGATTCGAAGATTGGAATTCATGGTTGGTGAGATGGTTTGGTTGAAGGTCTAACCTTTGAAGGGTTTCATGAGATACTGGAAGAAGGGAAAGAACTATCTGAGGTTTATTGTTCCTTTTGAGATTCAACATAGAGTTGGAGAGGTGGTTTATAAACTTATTTTCCTCCCAAACTATCTCCAATCCATATTGTGTTTCGTGTTTCAATGTTGTAGCATTATACTCTGGATGAGCCTTATATGATTTCCCTGGATTTAGTGGAGTTGAGGCCTGATTTGGCTTATAAGGACAATCGGTGCATATTTTGGATAGGTTGGTGAGAAGTCGAGGACTAGGGAGATTGCCTCAGTGAAGGTCTAGTGCATCCATAGGCTTGAGAGTGAGGCTACCTGAGAGATAAAGTCAGATACATGTGCCCGGTACACTCAATTATTCTAGCCTTCAGGTATGCCCTTATCGCATGTTCGAGGATGAACATTGTTTTTAGTAGTAGATGATGTAATAAACTCGCAGGTCATTTTTAGAATTTTTGACCAAATCACCATTTTGCTCTTCTCAGAAGTTTCCTTGAATCATTTTTCGTCAAGTTTAAAAGTCCGATTTTGAAAATCTTGTAAAAAGTTGGAGTTTTGCTAAAGAAAGAGTTTTAAAGGCTTACAATTAGAAATTTTGAGTTTTTAGGTCATTTTGAGTTGCAGGGTGATTTTGAGTTTCGAGTATCAGATTGTGATTTTGTTGATTCCATTAGCTCCGGAATGCCAAATTTGGTCTAAGTGAACTTGCATAATTGAATTTGGAGAGAAGGCAGAGATTTTAGGCCTAAAGTTGATTTTTTTACTTCATTTTGGATCATAAGTTTGACTTTGGTCAATATTCGAAGTTCGAAAGCTCGGATCGAAATTTCGTCAGTTCTCGTGGTTCGAAATGTGAAACTAAGTCTAGAAGTGGCCTTTTTGGAATTTTTAGAGCTTTCCAGAGTATTTTGAGTTTTTGAGTTCGAAACTAGCTTGAATGACATTTCTCGAGTTCTGAATTTGAGTTCTAACAATTCCATTGAGTCCAAAATGTCATTTCTAGTAGGGTTCCATGTTTGATTTATGTTCACGGGATTCCAACTGAATACATGAGGGTCTAGTTCTTAATTTTATATGTTGTGTGTTTGCTGGTTTATGGTTGTTTCTGGTGCAGGCTAATTTGTTCTCCGCGTTTGCAGATAAGGGTGGTCCATGTTCATGGAGTGTATGCACTTAGACCTCCATGTTTACAGAGGATAGGGCACGTTCGTGAAGCTATGGTCTTGATTGTCTTCTGCGTTCACGGAGCACAAGAGTGACCCAAAACAGTGGCTTGTTTAAAAATGACGGGTCTTATTTTGTTTAATCACTTTATACACTCCAATCTTCATTTTCAAGAGATTCTTCAAGTTTTTTCACGGCAAATTAATTGACTAATTTGTGTTTTTAACTTATAATTTTTGAAATTTAATGGTGGAATTTGGGAATTTTCTGGAGTATGATTCCTAAGCCTAAATAAACTATTTTTCCACGTCTTAGCTCAGTTTTCAAAATGTTTTCACTATTGAAATTCTTGTTACCTCGGAAACATTTTTTAGGCATTAATTTTTATATTCCAACTACCTTCTTGGCATGAGATTTTTTACCATTTTACACTTCTTTTTATTGATTGATTTTAGTGTCATTACATTCTTCATATGAATGTGATGCTATTTTTGAATAGAGTTTAGTGATTCAAAGTACCTGAGGAAGGGAAAAGCTTTGGATTTAACTTAGGAAGGGAAAAATAGCTTTGAATGTGATGCTATTTTTGTATGCTCCTATGTGCATGTAATTGAGTACTTTTGTTAAGAATTATATCATCTTAGGCTTTGATCAAGAGATTCGGTTTGAGTAATTGTACATATAGTGATTTCTTGGCTTGTGGGTTGATCGTAATATATATATAATGAATTGGATTTAATGGGTTGATGTATATTCCCCTAAGGGAACTATGACTTTTATTTTGAAAAAGCTTTCACATTCTTAGTCTCTTATGTATGCTTATTTTACCTTATGAATGTTTATGATATGAATACGAGGCTTGGATGGGATGCCTTCGTGTGTCACATTCGTCGTGTTATGGTTAGGCCCTAGGTCTATGTCATAATACTTCCAAATGTTGAAGGATTGTCTTACTTCGGCTTCTGTTTTGACATTGCCCAAAGTTCTGGATAGTTTCGTTGTGTATTGTGCTGCCTCACATATAGGCTTGGGATATGTGTTAATGCAATATGGGAAAGTCATTGCCTATGCCATAAGGCAATTGAAACTGCATGAAATGAATTATCCAACTCATGATCTTAAATTGAATTAAAGATTTGGTGGCATTATCTACATGGGATGCGTGTTCATATATTCACCTACCCCAAGAGTTTGCAATATGTGTTTAACCGAAGGGATTTAAACCTAAGGCAAAGGAGGTGGTTCGAACTTTAGAAGGACTATGATATGAGTGTGATGTATCACCCAGGTAAGGAAAATGCTGATGCATTGAGTAGAATGTTTATGGCCAGTATTGCACATTTTAAGGATAGAAAGAAAGAGTTAGTAAAATAAGTGCACTATTTGGCTCATTAGGGCGTGAGGTTGAATGGCTTGAATAATGGTGATGTACTTGTACAAAGTGGGGCGGAATCATCTGTGATGGAGGAAGTGAAAGAAAAATAGAATATGGATTCTACTTTGGTTAAATTTAAGAAGTTAGTGATTGATAAGAAGGCTAGTGTTTTAATGCAAGAGGGGATGGAGTACTGCATTACCAAGGGCAATTGTGTGTGCCCAATATTGATGGAGTAATGGAAAATATACTTGAGGGTGTTCGTAACTCTAAGTATTCTATTCATTCGGGATCCACCAAAGTGTACAGACATTTGAGAGAGGTGTACTGATAGAATTGTATGAAGAAAGACATAGCAAAGTTGGTGATGGAGTGTGAAAATTGTCAATAAGTGAAGGTAGAATACTAAAGACCAAGTAGTTTGTCCAAAGACATTGAGATACCTATGTGGAAATAGAAGGAGTGAATATGGACTTCATTAAGGGTTTGCCAAGGACGGGGAAGCAATATGACTCAACATAGGTGCTCATGGATAGAATGATGAATACAACCCACTTTTTGCTAGTGAAGACTTCTTATGGTGCTGAAGAGTATGCTAAGGTCTACATCTAAGATTTGGTAAGGTTGCATGAGGTATTGTTGTCTATTATATCGGATAGAGGTGCTCAATTTACTTCTCATTTTTTGGAAGTGTTTCCAAAGGAGCTTTGGTACCAAAGTAAAATTAAGCCCGCATTTCCTCCCCAAATGTATGGAAAAGCCAAAAAGATAATCTAAATGTTGGAGGATATGTTGACGACATGTGTGCTTGATATCAATAGTGGTTGGGATGACCACTTATCTTTCATTCAATTTGTTTATAACAATAGAAGCTTAAATATTGATATGACACCATTTGAAGCTTTGTATGCTAAACTACGTAGATCATCGGTAGGATGGTTTGAAATTGGAGAGATGTCCTTGATAAGAATAGAATTGGTACTTAATGCTATGAAAAAGGTAAAGGCCATAAGAGAAAGATTAAGGGTTGCACAAAGTCATCAAGTCATATATCGATGTTAGGAGAAGAGATCAACAGTTTTATGAAGGTGATTGGGTATATTTGAAGGTTTCAGCAATGAAAGGAGTAATGCATTTTGGTAAGAAGGAAAAATTCAGGCCTAGATATATGGGACCTTATGAGATTGTGAAAAGAATTTGGAAGGTAGCTTATGAGATAGATTTGCCTACAGAGTTAGCTATGGTTTATCTAGTGTTCCGTGTGTCCATTTTGAGAAAATGCATGTGTGATCCTAATTCTATTGTTCCATGGAATAATGAGGATATTGAGGAGATTTGACCTATGAAGAAGTGTCGGTTGTGATTTCAGACCATCAAGTAAATAGATTTTAGGAAAAAAGTGTCATCCATCAAATTCTTATGATGAAATCAACGAGTTGATAGTGCTGCTTGGGAAGCTGAGACTTACATGATGAAACGATATCCTTACCTCTTTCCTTCTATTTAAGCCTAAGGTACCCTCAATATGATTTATTCTTCTGAATTCTCATGAATATGTGTTTCCTTGTCATAGGGCATGCAAGTGTGAGCATGAAATTATTTTGAATGATATAAGATGCATAAGTTTGATGATTTTATGAAAATGACGTTTATGTTCCATATTTGGATGCATGATGGGTTAATGGCTATGTTCTTACTCTACTAAAGCTTGGTTCTATCTCATTCGAGGAGAATGACCCCAGGAGGGTGATATTGTAACACCCTGCATGTTGAAAGTCCTGGAAAATGAAAAGATGAAAACTTTGAGACCAACATACTTCACGAGCCAATCTACAGTTTTTGGATGGTCTTGTGGACCTAAGACCAGAAAGTTGGAAAATTTGAAGTTACTGGAATCTATTCCACGATTAGCAGGATAGGTCATGAATAGAACTATGTCTCATGGACTAGATCATTTAAGGGGATCCTTGAGGAATGAAATTTTTCCCAAGTTTGGAAAGATACTCTATGTGGGGTTGCACGGCCAGTAAAAGGAACAACAAATTGTGGAAGGGGTTTTGTGGTTCATAATACAATTTCCAGTAGCTCAACTTTTGTGACACGTATTCTATGAAGGCTAACCATGACTCATGGGTGGAATTATAGCTCGTGGATGATGTCTCATGGATGGCTCCAAAAACTTTTAATGAAGGACTCGTTGGTCACTCCAATCCTCTTAACTCCTAAACTACATCATTTTGGCTCCCCTAACTAACTTAATTGAACCAAACCCAATAAATCCAGTTCCTAATTCATTATATCTCATCCACTCTCATAATTCACTCAAATGCTACCCAAATTCTCCCTCTAAACAAGGAATCCATTGAAGCTAGGATTCTACACTTTGCTAAGGATTTCAAGGTCTTCCCTATCCAGTTTCTAAAGTTCTTCACTTGAAGTATGTAGGTCTTCATTCATGGACTACTTTCATCTATGAAGCCCAATCCAGAACCTTTTTTTCTCAATGTTTCATGGTAATTTCATACAAGCTTTTATGACTTGATTCTAAATGGTTGGATTATGATTCCTACGTAACAATTATACTTATTTATGCATGAATTACGAAGACTTACATGATTTCTTTGATTTCCAACTGAAAGTACGTGATTTCAAGTGTATGATGATTAGGACTTTTTTGACTAGTTGGGGGTTACTTTAGTAATGATTCAAATTGATTTCAATTACATAATTCTTCTACGATTTTTACTTAATTGCATGATTTTGACTCAATTGCTCATGAACCAACACATGGCTCTAGTTTCCCATGACAAATCTATGATTTCCATGAACTATGATTCTAAGTATGAAAAATATATTTTAATAATGATGATGATGATATAATGACGAGGGTGATTAAGTCTTTAATCTTTATGCAATAATGACGATAACAAGGGGAATATACCCTATGTGAAGGCTATAACGATGGACTATTCCTATGATATAAGATATTTTCATAAAGTTATGATGACTATTTTACAAGTTATGAAAGTATGATATTGATAAGGTATGAGTTATGTTGAAAGCCATGTGTCTGCATGATTTATGTATTTCATGGAATATGAATTAGCACCAAGAGGGCTTTGGTAGATTCCATTGTCCTATAACTACGTGCCACCGTGGGAATGATGTTCATGTTTATATGCCTAAAAGGTTTGCTAATGTATCCATATAGCTTTTTATGGACATTTATCATGCTAGGATAGAGCCTAAAGGGTGGGTTTAAATGATGGGTCGTCACCGTGCTAGGATAGAGCCTAGAGGGTGAGGATTAAGTCTACCTTTGCAAAGTAGGCTCCCTTTCACTCAATGTAGAGGGATGACGTGCTAGCAAAATACAACACTTTTGATGCTTAAAACTTAGAATTTCATGAGTTCTCTTAGCAATGGTAGATTTGATGTGTTTTTATATTTGTTTTGCTAGATTATAGGGTTGGCATGATTTTTGGGGTAAGTATGCAGAAATTGCAGAAGTTGTAGTTTTATGATATACTTTACGGGCCGTGGAAAATTTCACAAGTCGTAGAGTTGGTTTCATACCCAAATCTAATGAAGGGCAATTTTCTGAAGTTGAGTCTACGAACATGCAGACGAGTTATAAAAGTTTCTATGAGTCATAGATGAGGTGTTATAGCTGAAGAATCAGAAAGTGAGGAGTTGTTGACAAGTCATCAGACGAAACCCTCTATGGACCATAAAAGTTTATACAGCCCTTAGATAGGTCTCATAGAAATCACCCCAGAATTGCAAAAGGAATCCATGAAGCCTCGATTACGAGCCATTAAACTTTATATGACCCGTAGAGTTGGCTGTAGAGCCTACCAAAACAAGTTCTCCTACTTCATTTTGGTTTTATATTTTAAATACTACAAATAGGTTTTTTAGGTTAATTTTTGTACAGAACTTTAGAGAGTTAGTAAGAAAGAGAGAAAAATATTGTGAGACACTTGTGAAACGAAATTTTGTGTTCATAACTCATACTTGTGACACTTAGTGAAGAGGTTAGATTTCATGTTCTTAATTCCATTGTGTAAGTGCTTAATTATGCTATTCTATATCTTGATTCTTGCATCGACACTAAATATAACTAGCGAAATCCATAACTAGGATAGTAGGAACCATGGAGAACTCACAAGGTAGAATCGGATAATTCATAATTCTTGAAAAATGTACATACATATATTAATTAATTATCTTCATTTTTGATTGATTTTCAACAGTGGCCAATGTTTGAACTCACCTGGTGTTACTGACTGGATCAAAGTAGTAATGAAGAGATTAATTAATAGGATTCGATTGATGTTTCTCATCTAATCAACCAAACTGGATCAAGAGGAGGTTGTATTGGAACAATAGGTAAGGGTTATTTATGCCAAACTGCAGGGATGGATCAAATAACATAGTGAAATTTGCCTCTCGCCTGGATAAAAGAGTTTGGTAAACTTAACTTAACGTTCTGCATGCTACACATGAGAAACAAATTCAATTATTTGGTGATACCAAATTAGGGAATTATGGGGAACACAATACCCTAGTAACTCTTCATATTGATTTCACACTTGCCTTAGAGTATTTATATCCATTTACAAAAAAAAAACCTTTGGGGAGATAAGTAGGTTTATCCACTCGAACTGCTTGAAATTTCTCTAAGGCTGCCCTATTCCATGTTGGATCGACCCTAATCTCTATTAGGTTATGTATCTTGACAACAACCATTTTAGCCTTCAAAAAGGAGGTGTAGTGAAACGACCCCAAAAAGTGCCCGAAAATGTACCTTGGAATGCATGGAATTTTAAATTCTATATATCTCAAAATGCATGAGTGATATCAAAAATTTGACTTCATATTCTTATTCAGAGGGTCAAAATTAGGGGGAAAGGGGTCCAATCCTGATTTAAGAGGAATCATAGCAAAATTTGAAAATCACAAAAATGCGATTTGTAGAGACGATCTGTGCACCTGGTGCATACGTTTTTGTGTCCAGTTTTCTATCTCAGTCCAAGACTTATGGGTCTTGGGCCTAACTATTTCCCAATGTTGTTTTACCTATATTTAGCCATATTTCATCCTCATATCATAATAAACATTCCCTAATATCCTCTCAAACACTAAGCCATATTTTTCACTCCTAAACTCAAGTCTCAAAAACCTTATGGGGAACTAAGGATTTCCTTCAAGCTTCAAGCCTCCATTTTCAATCTTCCTTAAGAGCTTTCTCAAAGCTAAGGTATATATGTTTTATCCATTGGGTCCTTCCACCCATAGTGCCCTAATCACCTTTTTACTCAATTTGCATGAACTACTAATAGGTTTACTAGTATGAACATGTCTGTGAACTATGTTAAAGCTATGTAAAGTTATGATTGTTTTGTTATGTTTTGAGCTATAAATATTGGATCTATTGTAATATTTGATGAGGGTTTTTAATGTATATTGCTTGAGGATGCTGCAATGTGTTGAATGATGGTTTAATAATGGATTTTCTTGCATGATTTCGTCTCTAAATTGCATGGTATTGTACCCCCATTACACACCCGCCAAGTGTTTGATAAAATGTCCGGCTAGGGTTTCTTGAGGAATTGAAGGTTCAAAGCATGAGATAAGATATGAATGGTGTTATGATGATGAAATGAGCTTATTTATATGATGAATTCTATATAAAGTATTGCATTAGAACATGCCCAATCTAGGGGGGGACCAAGATCTCGAATAACCTAGATAGGGGTTTGTACTCATTAACCTAGTGAGGAGTCTATACCTTACCACCAGGGTGATAGTGTGGCATCATCATCAACCTAGAATGGGGTTTGTACTCATCAACCTAGTGAGGGGTTTGTACCTCACCACCTAGGTGATGGGGTGGCATCATCATCAATCTACCAAGGGATTTGTACTTTGGAAAGGTAGCTTGGTGTCTTCTACACATATGATATCCGGTATGAGAATGAGTTACTTGAGTAATTTTTACTTATGCATTGATCATACATGCAATATTGTTATATTATACCTATTTCCTATTGTTATGCATTTTGATTATGAGTCCTATCTCTTGTTGCATTGCATCCTACATACTTAGTACATTCAAACGTACTAGTGCATACTCTTGCCTACATGATATCACCATGTAGGAACCAGAGCCCAAGTTGATCATTCTCCTCCTCTATGTGGATAGTTTGGTAGTACTCAAGATAGTTAGTGAGTCCTCTACTTCGGAGACTTTAGTCTATGTTTATCTTATTATGTATTGAGATATTGTTATTTATTTTTTATTTTGACTATGAGGATGAGACCGATTGCTTTGTCTTGGCTCCCCCTCTTGTATAAATAGTAGAGGTATTTTTTGGACATGTTACGTATCTATGATATGAGCTTTGACTCTTTGCCTGTTGCTTATGATGTTATGCAAGCTTTCCACTTAGTCCCTTTATCTTTATTCTTACTTTTTATGTCTTTTATATGCTTCCCCGGCAAATGATGTGTAATGAAAAATTAAGAGGCTTGTTTGGGGTTCCTTCGAGTTCTTCATTCATCATGTCACGTCTAGGGCCTAGGCTTGGGTCATGGCAAACTTGGTATCAGAGCACTAGGTTGATAGATCGTTGGAGTCCAACACAGCGTGTCGATTGGAGTCCTATTCATGTTTGTGAAGCGTGCCATGACTATGAATAAGCGACTATAAGGCGTTTTAGGAAATGTTTTCTTTCTTCATGTTCTAAGTTGTTCTATAGAGTTGTGGTAAGTTTTTCCCCCTAACAATTATTCTTTATGATTCTAGATCATGCCAAACAATAGAGGAAGAAGCACCCAAACTCTCGAGGAGCAACCTACTAAAGGTGAGCTCCGGGATGCTCTCACTATGCTTACCCAAGTTGTGGCCAATCAAGTCAATCAAGGGGCCCAAGCCCCTCAGCTACTACTCTGGGAGATAGGGTAAGGGACTTCAGGAGGATGAATCCTCTGGTGTTCTATGGGTCAAAAGTGGATGAAGATCCACAAGAGTTCATTGATGAGGTCTACAAGATTTTGAATATCATGGGTGTTGGGCCGAACAAAAAGGTGGAGTTTGTGGCGTACCAACTCAAAGGGGTAGCCTAAATATGGTATGATCAATGGAAGGGTGAGAAGGGAATTGGTAGTGTAGTGCTTTGGGAGGAGTTCAAATTTGCTTTCCTTAATCAGTTTTTCCCTCTTGCTCTTAGAGAAGCTAAGTTGGTAGAGTGAGTGTGAGGGACTATGCCCTAAAGTTTAATTAACTTTCAAAGTATGGTCCTCATTTGGTGGACGATCCTAGATCTAGGATGAATAAGTTCGTAATGGGGGTCTCCGACTTAGTGAATAAAGAATGCCGGTCTGCCATGCTAATTGGTGACATGGACTTGTATCAGTTTATGACATATGCCAAGCAAATGGAGAAGGAAATGTTGAGGAAGAGAAGGGGTCATGAGGCCAAAAGGGTCCATCTTGAGGGTAAGTTCCTAAGCGGTGGCCGGTTCCATCAAGGCCAAGGGTCTTCTCGTGCTACTAATACGGGGTTTGCCTATGACTTCCCTAGGACTCAAGGTGTTGGTGGTATGCTTCCTATTGAAGTCTGTCCTATATGTGGAAAGAGTCAGAGGGCCCCGTGTTTGAAGGGTTCTAATGCATGCTTTGATTATGGGGAGCTTGGTCACAAAAGGTTTGATTGTTTGAGAAACCGTGGCAAGGGCCAAGGTGCAAATATGGTTTCATTGGGTAAAAGTGGTCCTCAAGGTGGTGCCCCAAGGCACAATCGCTTTAATGCTCTACATGGGAGGCAAGGGGTTGGTTGAGGTTCCTGATGTTATTACCGATATGTTGAAAATCTTTGACTTTGATGTATATTCTTTGATTGATCTGGGTGCCACTCTTTCTTTTGTTATCCCTTTTGTTGCCCAAAAGTTCCATGTTGATCCTGAGTTGTTGCATGAGTCATATGAAGTGTGTACTCCTATTGGTGCATCTATTGTTGCAAGGAAAGTTTATAGAAGTTATCCTATTTGCATTTTTCATATGCTGTTGCCTTGTGATCTTGTTGAATTAGACATGGCTGATTTTATGTCATTCTTGGGATGGATTTGTTGCATGCCTACTATGCTTCTATTGATTGTAGAACCCGTAGGATCAAGTTCAATTCCCTAATGAACCTATCCTTGAATGGGAGAGTCAAGATGTGGTGGTCAAGGGTAGATTCATGTCTTGCATTAAAGCCTGTAAGTTCATCTCTAAGGGGTGTCTTTACCATCTTATGAGGGTTAGGGATGTGGAGTCTAAAGTCCCTTCCATAGAGTCGGTTCCAGTTGTAAATGAGTTTCTTGATGTCTTCCCAAATGACCTTCCTGGTATTCCTCCCGAAAGGGAAATAGATTTTGGGATAGACCTCCTCCCTGATACTCAACCAATATCCATTCCCCCTTACAGTATGGCCCTGATAGAGTTGAAGGAGTTAAAGGAATAATTGAAAGATTTGTTGGAGAACGGATTTATTAGACCTCGTCAATCACCTTAGGGTGCACCAGTGTTATTTGTGAAGAAGAAGGATGGGTCCCTCAGGATTTGTATCGACTACTGGCAACTCAATAGGGTCACTATAAAGAATAGATATCCTCTTCTAAGAATTGATGATTTTTTCGACCAATTGCAAGGTTCTAGCTATTTCTCTAAGATTGATCTTCGATCTGGGTATCACAAGTGAAGGTGAGGGAGTGTGATACTTCCAAGACGTCCTTTAGGACTAGATATGGGCATTATGAGTTTGTGTTGATGTCTTTTGGGTTGACTAATGCACCGGTCTTCTTCATGGTCCTAATGAATAAGGTCTTCAAATCCTACCTTGATTCCTTTGTTGTGGTCTTCATTGATGATATTTTAACCAATTCACATAGTAGGGAGAAGCATATGGGTCATTGAGGGTTGTGTTGCAAAGATTGAGGGAAGAGAAATTGTATGCCAAGTGTGGAAAGTGTGAATTTTGGTTGGAGATAGCATTCTTGGCTCATGTGGTGTCGGGGGATGGTATAAAAGTGGATCCAAAAAAAATGATGTGATTAGGAATTGGCCTAGACCATTGACCTCGTTGGATATTAGAAGTTTCTTGGGCCTAGCGGGGTATTATAGAAGGTTTGTAAATGGGTTCTCCTCCATTGCTTCCCCTATGACAAAATTGACTCAAAAGAAGGTTAAGTTCATGTGGATCGATGAATGTGAGAGGAGCTTCCAAACATTGAAAGACAAGCTTGTTTTTTATCCTATAATGTCACTACTGGATAGGTTTGAGCGATTTGTTGTGTATGGTGATGCTTCTAGAGTTGGTTTGGGCTGTGTGCTAATGCAAAATTGTAAGGTAATAGCCTATGCTTCTAGGAAACTCAAAGTGCATGAGAGGAACTACCCTGCCCATGATCTTGAATTGGCTTCCGTGGTGTTTGCATTAAAGATTCGTGTCATTATTTGTATGGGGTGCATGTTGATGTGTTCAGCGATCATAAGAGCCTCCAATATGTCTTCACTCAGAAAGATCTCAACTTGAGGCAAAGGAGATGGTTAGAACTTCTTAAAGATTATCATATGAGTGTGCATTATCATCTTGGTAAGGCAAACATGGTTGCGAATGCTTTGAGTAAGGTGTCTATCGGTAGCCTAGCTCATGTTGATTGCGATGATAAGGAAATGGCTAGGGAGATGTACTAATTGGCTTGATTGGGGATTAGGTTGGAAGAGGTTGGTGATAATGGTGTTGTTGTTGTTGATGGGTCTAAGCCTTTATTGGTTGATGAGGTGATAGCAAAACAAGATCTTGACTCCTCCTTGCTTCATTTGAAAGACTTGGTTAAAGTGGGCAAAGTAGAGGTTTTCTCCCAAGGGGGAGATAGTACCCTTAAGTACAAAGGTGGGTTGTGTGTGCCTTGTTTTGGTGATTTAAGGGAGAAAATCCTTGATGAGGCCCATAATTCTTCTTATTCTATCCTCCCTGGTTCCACCAAAATGTATAGAGACTTGAGGGACGTGTATTGGCAGGGAGGCATGAAGAGGGACATTGCCAAATTTATTTCTGGTTGCCATAGATTTCAACAAGTCAAAGCCGAACATCAAAGGTCGGGTGGCCTAATCCAAGACATAGAGATTCCTACTTGGAAGTGGAAGATAATTAATATGGATTTTGTTGTTGGGTTGCTCAAGACTACAAAAGATTTTGATTCCATTTGGGTTGTAGTTGATAGAATGACAAAATCAGCTCACTTTCTACTGTTTAAGACTACATATGGGGTTGAAGAGTATGCAAGGTTGTACATCTATGAGTTAGTGAGGTTACATGGGGTTCCTTGGTCCATCATATCGGATTATGGTGCATAATTCACTTCACACTTTTGGAGGTCTTTTCAAAGGGGTCTTGGTACAAAAGTTCACTTTAGTACAACCTTCCACCCTCAAACGGATGGCCAAGCCAGAAGAACCATTCAAACACTTGAGGATATTCTTAGGGCTTGTGTCTTGGAGCTTAAGGGTAGTTGAGATGATCATCTTCCATAGATTGAGTTTGCCTACAACAATAGTTATCGCTCTAGCATCAGTATGTCTCCTTTTGAGGCTCTTTATGGAAGATAATGTAGATCACCAGTTGGTTGGTTTGAGAGTGGAGAGGTGGCTTTATTGGGATCGGATTTGGTTATGGAGGCTCTTGAAAAGGTTAGGATTATTAGGGAAAGGTTGAAAACAGCCCAAAGTCATCAAAAATCCTATGCCGATGTGAGAATGATAGACCTTGAATTCAAGTGGGTGATTGGGTCTATTTGGAAGTTTCTCCAATGAAAGGTGTGGTCTGTTTTAGTAGAAAAGAGAAGTTGAGTCCAAGTTATATTAGTCCTTATAACGTGATAAAAAGGGTTGGCAAGGTAGCTTACGAGTTGATGTGGCCTAGTGAAATAAATTTGGTTCATCCGATGTTCTATATCTCTATGTTGAGGAGATGTGTGAGTGATCCTAATGCTATTGCACCTCTTAATGTTATGGGGGTTGTTGAGGATTATTTGACTTATGAGAAGACTCCAGTTCAGAGTTTGGATAGGCAAGTGAAGAGATTGAGGAACAAGGAGGTGGCATACTTTAAGGTCCTTTAGAGGAACCAACAAGTCCAAAGTGCTACTTGAGAGGCTGAAGCAGACATCAAAAGGGCATCTGTATGTCCTTACTATACTATTATGATTATGCCTATTGATATTATGTTGTGATGTTCCTTGATGCATGAAATACCTACATACTTAGTACATTCCATGTACTAATGCATACTTCTTTGCCTACATGATCTAACCATGTAGGGATAAACGTCGAGACTACACCTCCATTTCGTGGCAAGATTTGAAAGTTGAGCATCTGAAGACTTGTTGGTGAGTTCCCATGTTTCGGGAACATTCCCCTTTCCTATGCTGATATTTCCTTATGTTGAGGACTTACAACTTCTCTTTTGATTTATATCTTGAGCCTGAGCTAGTTCGCAATATTCTAGTCCCCCTAAGATCTTATGATGTAGAGGCATAATTTGGACATTATGGTTGATATGATTTTCCCGAAGGGAAACTATGATTTCTATATAGATATGATTTGCTTGGTTACCCTCTTATGTTATACTTGTTTTACCTTATGTATGCTTATGAAGTGAACACGAGACTTGGATGGGATGTCTTTGGGTGTCATATTTGTTGTGTCATGACTAGGCCCTAGGTTTGGGTCGTGATATGTCGTGACAGATTATGACAATTGTGTAGACCCCACCAAGATTTAGCTAAGTAGAGGCATGATTGGACATGATGATGTAATCCCTTTATTGGGAAAGTTCTTTATTTTACTTCTAGATTTGCCTATTGAGACTTTTCTCCATTTGCTTTTGTTTTATATTTAATACTTTATTACCTTATGTATGCCTATGTTATGATAAGAGGCTTGGATGGGGCTCCTTTGGGTTCATATTCAAGGTGTTATAACTAGGCTCTAGGCTTGGGTTGTGACAAACTTGGCATCAGAGCACAAGGTTTGAAAGCATCCTAGGGAGTCCAATATGTTGCATCTTGTGAGGTCTTGTTCATAGTTTTAAAGCACGCCACAATCATAAATAGGAGGCTATGAGAAGTTCAGGAAATTCTCGCTTCTTTTGCGATTTGTTTCATGCCTTAAGGTGTGTTCTAAGACTCTTTTCCTCTAACGCTTTTCCTTTAAAATTTTCAGAGAATGTATCCACAGGAGCACCATTGCAAAGGGGAGTTGAGATTTATTAGGACCAAGCTTCTCTGGCTCCTCAAGTTCAATAAGATCCTCTGAACAACCAACCAAGTGACAAGTGAGGAGTTTCAGGTCTCCATCACTATCTTGGCCAAAGTTATGGCTAGTCAAGACAATCAAGTCACCATTACTCCTAATGCTTCTACTCTATCTTCAAGGGTGAGAGATTTCACAAGGATAAATACTCCGGAGCTCTATAGTTCCAAGGTGGACAAATATCAACATGAGTTCATTAATGAGGTCTATAGGGTGTTGATGATTATAGGGGTATCGTCTGAGGAGAAAGCAGCATTGGTGACTTACAAACTCAAGGGAGTGGCTCCAGTTTGGTTCACACAATGGAAGTTCGAAAAAGTTAATGAGGGTCCTATTTGATGGAAGGTCTTCAAAGTCGTATTCCATGATTAGTTCTTCCCACTTAAGTTAAGGGAAGCTAAGGTGATGGAATTGACGAATCGTAAGAAAGGTAACATGAGTTTGAGGGAATATTCTCTCAATTTCACAACATTGTCTATGTATGCTCCTTCTTTGTTGGTTAATCCTAGAGACTACATGAATAGGTTCATTTTGGGTATGTCCGACTAGGTGAAGACGGAGTGCAAAACCACGATGCTTGTAAAAGATATGGATATTTCTCGGCTCATGACTCATGTCTAATAAATCAAGAGTGAGAAGCTTCAAAAGATGAGGATGAGGGAGTCCAAGAGGGCTCATGTGGAAGGTGGATTTTCATATACTAAGTCTAGTGGTGGTCATTTACAACAAGGCCGAGGGTCATAAAAGATTGCTACTCAAAGGTTTAATAGGGACGGGGTACCTAACCCTAAGGCTCAAGGTAATGGTGTTAAGGCTAGTGGTGTTAACTTTCCTAAGTGTCCAAAGTGTGGGAGGAACCATGGTGGTGATTGCTTGAAGGTACAGATACTTGATTTGGTTGTGGAAATATGGGGCATAAGGTCTCTATGTGTCCTAGTGTTGCCAACTAGGGAGAAATTTCAACCCATATAAGGTGAAAGGAGTCCATTTATCACTTATTTATTTTAATGGATCACTTATATTTTCTAAATGAATAAATATGGGTTCATTTATTATAAGAGCTCATACAAATATGGTCAAAATGGGTAGAATATGGGTATTCATATAGACCCATATATCCCCCCACCCCACTTATAAAAAATAATTTTTAATTATAATAAAAAATTATTTTTTTATTTTTCTTTAAAAATATTTATAGATTGGGGTTAGGATGGGGTAGGCGGTCCCATGGGGGTAAGGGGTAGGATGGAAGTGGGGGAGAGATGAAAAAATTCTAATTTTTTTAATTCTTTTATTTTAAAAAAATAAATTGGGGTGCGGGTAGGAGTTTGAGGGGGAGGGGGTTAGGGTGGAACTTGGGAGGGGGTTGTGGTTGAAAAAAATAGTTTTCTTGATTTTTTTTTTATAAAGTGTTAGCATAGCGGTAGGGAGTTCGCTGGGGTGGGGGTAGGATAGAAGTTTTGTGCGAAATGTTGAGGTTGCAGCTAAAGATTGAGACTCATGACATGGTTATTGTACGCTGCTCCTATCTAGAAATGGTACATCATGCCCGCTCTATTGAGTAATTTCATCGTGAGGCCCAAGGGAGAAGTATCAAGAGGACCCGATTTTAGGGTAGTTATATGTCACGACCCAAGCCTAGGGCCTGGAAGTGACACGGCGAATGGGGAACACAAAGGGACCCCAATCAAGCCTTTTTACTTGTCATAACATATCCTTGGCCGCGGAAGCATACAAAGACATATATATTAAACAAGGACAACGAGGCTAAGGGAAAAACTTGCCAAAACAACAACATTACCAAAACAAGGAGTCACAACTCATATCATAAATACACACTTGTCCAACATACACCTCTAAGTACATAGATAGAGCGGGGCCAAGACAGAGCTACCGGGCTCACCCTCATAGTCAATAGGACATAAGATAGTGTCTTAATATATAGATAATAGCAACATAGACTGAAGTCCCTGAAATGGAGGACTTACCAACAAGCTTGGAATAGCAGCACCTAGCCATGTGGAGGAGGGGGATCAACTAGGGCACCGATTCCTATATGGTGATATCATGTAGGGAAGAGTATACGTTAGTACATTTGAATGTACTAAGTAAGTGGGATGCAATGCAAAAAGGAATAGGCATCATAATAAAAATGCATAACAATAGACGATAGGCATAATATATTAATATGGCATGTACAATCGATGCTAAAGTAAAACATAATTGAGTAACTCATGTTCATATAAAATATCATATGTGAAGAAGAGATCAATCTATCTTTCCAACCTTGGTTGATTGATGATGGTCACAACCCAATCATCCTAGGTGGCGAGGTATAAACCCCTCACATGATTGATGTTGGTCATACCCCAATCATCCTAGTTGGCGAAGTATAAACCTCTCACATGGTTGATGAGTACAAACCCCCAACTCGGTTGATGATGGTCACACCCCAATCATCCAAGGTTGTGAAGTACAAACCCCTCACATAGTTGATGAGTACTAACCCCCAACTCGGTTAAGTATGGTCTAATGTAGCACTGTATATAGGAATAATCATATACATAAGGTCATTTCATCATTACAACATCAGTCATATCATATCTCATACTTTGGACCTTCAATTTCTCAAGAAACCATAATCGGACATTTTATCAAACACTTCGTGGGTGTACAATGGGGGGTAAAAGAGCATACAATTTAGAGATGCAATTATGCAATAAAATCTATTGTAAAACCATCAATCAACATCTTGCAACACCCACAATACATCCACATCAAAACCTCTCATCAAAACTTACAATAGATCCAAGATATATATTTCACAACATAGCAAAATGGTCACAACTTTACAAAGCTTTAACATAGTTCATAGACATTTTCATACTAGTAAACACATTTGTAAACTCCACTTTCAATCATGCAATACTAATGAAAAGAGGGTTAGGCACCATGGGTGGAAGGATCCAATGGTTCAACGCCACATACCTTAGGTTTAGAGTTGCTGGGAATTGAGATTGGGAAGAATGGAGGCTTGGAAATGATCTTGGAATCCAATCTTTTTCTTGGGTTTTCTTGAAATTGAATTGGGGCTTGATGGAAGCTCTTGATATGATTTGGGAGCGTGATTGAGATGAGAGTAGTGAAATTGGGTCCTTAAGATTAGAGTTTAGGTCTTCTAGGAAAGTTAAGATAGCCTAAAAAGTCAAAAAGGGTCATCAGGATAATTAGCATTTACGAAAATACCATTAGTAAACGGATGGAAAAATTGGAAAAGTGTCATCATACTGAAGACTTCACTAGCTGTGTGGAACTCCACAGGTCGCATGGAGTGCCCGTGAGGCAAGACTTAGACAGAAAAATGGAATTGGGACACTTGAGAAAAAGTTAGCGTCGACGTTACTTTGACGACCACTTTCACGGACCCTGTAGTGTTACACGAACCGTGTACTGGCCCATCCCACCTCACTTAGACAAGAAGATGTTTTCTTCCACCACACGCCTAGGTGACACAACCCGTACCCCTTCACACGAGTTGTAGAAGGTAGTCGTGGCCTACGCCTTAGCTTCCAATGCTACCCATGCCTAGCCAAGCCTCCTAAAACACCTCTATGCCACCCTCACGACTAGTGATGAGTTACACGACCCATGCTACTGCTCGTGCATCAATACTTAGCCTTACTACACCATTTTCCAGCCCCAAAAATTTCCCACGACCCGTACAAGGCCACACTGCTCGTATGGGTGCCCGTGGGGCTTCACTGTGCGGGAGGGTATCACAAATACTGTCATAACTCCTTTATCTAACATCAGAATGAGGTGAAACTAAGTGTGTTGCGAAGCTAACTCAAAGTGATTTCATTTATCATGTCGTGGGTCACGCAACTCCAAATGTTCTAAGAGTTATGCTAGTTTAACATGACCCTTATATGAAACAACACCCAAAACTCAACTTGGAGGTAAGTCTTGAACTCGTTTAGGTACTAGGAGTCTCCCATGAATCTAGTACTCCCCCAACCTATCCAAAGAAAGCTTGAAAAATGGATATATAAGTGCATAAAGTTATGAGTTGTCACATTACAGTAGGTCCTAATATAAGTCCAAGGAGCATTAAGACAGGCTCCAGCAGGGCTGGTCCAATCATTCCGTTTATCCTTCACTTCAAATTGTAAAGGGTAGCTAATAGCCTTTGAGTTCCTCCAGCCAAGGTGGCCATCCCTTTATCATTATACAAAGAGTAAGAGATACATAATTGGACGTTTCATCCTAGGTGGGTCCCTCATATGTCAATTCGAGATTTAAGGCATCAGATGCAGATGCTCCAGATCATGGCACTTGTTACTTCATAGGTTGGTCTTTCCAAGGATTTTATGATTGTGGGAGGTTAGATTATTTGTCCAGGGATGGCCTTAGGTAGACGTGAGATCTTCTTTTGCATAGACAACCAGGCCGACTTCGATGCCAGTACCTCCATCCAGAGATATAGACGAAGGTCAAGACAGTAAAGGTGATCAGTAGAGAACCAAGGGTGACCAACAAGGATTGAGATGTTGATCTAGGTGTTGCATGTTAGGATGTAGAGATGATACTAGATGGAGAAGCCATTAGGGCCATTTTTATACTACCCCAGTTAGGGAAGATGGTGAGGCTTTGGATGATGTCATCACAGGTATAATTTCTTTATGCGAGCAGTCTACTTCAGCTTTATTTGATTCAGGTTCTACATATTCTTATATATCTATTTGCTTCCTATTTGGGTGTGAGCCTTGAACCCTTAGCAATATGTCTATGAGTTTTGACTCTTGAAAGAGATTCTTTAGTAGTGGATCATGTATATAAATTACGTGAGGTCACTCTTCAGGGAAAAATACCTGGGTGGATCTAATTTGGCTGATATGCTTGATTTTGACACTATTTTGAGCATGTATTGGCTATCTGCACATCATGTGATTATGGGCAATTGTGTCAAGACCATTAATTTATCTTAGCCACTTATACCCCTAGTGTACGGACCTGGATCTCGTAAGAATTTATTGATGCTTAAATCAAATTTTTGAAGGTGTGTGAACATGGGAATGCTTGTGTTGGCTTTGTGTGTCTTAAGAAAGGATTTGAGGCTTGGTGTCCTCCAGGGAACGTCCTACGAGTTGTGGTCCTCACCACTGGTTGTGCAAGGAGCCATTGATCGGAGCCCTAGCCTTTAAGCTACAAAATTTGGCTAAGGCAACCATAAAGGGCTCTTACGTGAGCCGTGCAACCATATTTTAGGATGAGGTATTTCATGAATCCCTCATCCTAAAATATGGCTCTAAGTATAAATTTACCATCTTGAACTTGAGTTATTTGTATTGACCATGTATGATTAGTGCACCTTTGAATGGTCCGTGAACTATCAAATAGTAATTTCCTTAGTCTGAAAAATTGACTAAGTGTCTGAAGACCCTAACACGAACCATTGTACGGTACGTGGTCATGTGCACGGGCTGTGTTTCACTTTCACAAGCCACTTGGACTCTTTCTAAGGCTCATTTCATTAATGGTTTTCTTTAAAATTTGGTGATTTCTAAGGGTCGTTTATCACTTTCTAACCTATCCTAATCTCTTGGAAAGACCTATACTCCTCTATTTTTATTCAAGTTCAATCATTATATCAAATTCTCTCTTCTAAGAACTCCTCTTTCAAGTGTACCATTGGAGATTCAACTTGGAGCTCAAGGAAGGGTCTTTTTCTCAAGTCAATTTCCTCTTAATTCTTCTAAACATATAAGGTATGAGAGATTGATTCATGGTCCCTTTCAATCATGAAGACCCCAAACACTTTTTACTCCTTGATTTATAAATTTCAAGCTTACTTTGAATATGGGTCTTTTAAATTAATGTTGATTTGATTCAATTGAGATATGGGCGATATTTAATTATGTTTTAAAAGTGATTTAATCCCTAATATGTTGAATTGCATTGATATTATGAAGGTTTGAGCATGCATGTCCCCTTTAAATGTTGATTTAGGCATGAGTAATCTCAAGTATGGTTTAAATATGAATTTCTTCATGGATTTACTTGGAATTTCATCTTTTAATGTTATTTTAAGTATGAATCTTTATTACCCATATTATTCTATCATCATTCATAACATATGCATACATGAGCATTGATTTTCATGAATTTTATGATGGGGCTAAGTCCCAATTGTGATGATGAGCATGTTTTACAGGAAAGTATGAGTACAACAAGAATGTGATCACATAATGTCTATGATATGGCTCTTTAATCCATAATGGGTGTTTACACCACTATGTACAAGCATGATGGAGCTATTCCTATGCATGAAAGTATGACATGAAGTATAATTTGTCTTTTAGCCCAAGTACGCATGATTATAAAGTATATTTTGGTATTTTTGAGCCTGAGTATGCATAATTATGATTTGAAAAAATACCGCTCCCTTTTCAAGCACATATATGTATATGTATTCTCGTGAGATGATGCAGGTTTAATGAGTTTATATACATTTCATGCCCGCATACTTAGTGCATTCAAATATACTAATGCATACTCTTTGCCTATATGATCTAACCATGTAGGGAACGAAGACTATCTTCATCCACCTCTAAACGGTTAGCTTGGATTGTGAGAGTTGGTTGTGGTAAGTCTTATCATCCTAGGACAAGCTACCTTCTATCTACTTATTATGCAATTTCCCTTATTTCTTTACTTTGAGGGTGAGCCTGGGACATGTTTTGGCCCCTATCCTTATCTATAACTTAGAGGCATTATTGGACAATATGTAAATTCTTGTACATATTTGTATTATTATAAGCTTTTTACTTGTAGAGATTATGATTATTGCTATCTATTGATGTTGATGAAAAATATATGTTCATGATAAGATGGGAAATGTGGGAAGTCCAAAGTCCCTTCTATCCCTATAGCACGAGTCATACTTATCCGCCCCTCAGTTGTTATGTGCTATGTGAATCTATGAAAATCCTTATCCCTATGACATTTCTAAAGCATGATTCATACTTTATCATCCCTCAGAGCTATGTGTTTATTGCTTTATCATGCACTTTTGAACCGATGATGTGTATGTGGATGCTATGAGGCTAGTCTGGGGAATCTTGGGTTCCCATTTGTCATGTCACTTCTTAGGCCCTTGGTACGGGTCTTGACAAGCTTGGTATCAGAGTACTAGGTCTATAAATGATCCTCGGAGTCCAACATGCCTATCAATTAGAGTCCTCTTCATAGTTGTAAAGTGCACCATACCTATAAGTGGGAGGCTATGATGGTGCTCTAGGAATAGTCTCACTTCTTCATTTCTTATGTTGTTCTATGTACTGTGTCTTAAAACTTCCTAACATTGATGATGTCCTTGATGCCTTACAAAAGATGCCTCTAATAAGAGCCCTCTACTAAGACAGGCCTCAATTAATGAGGACCAAGTCCCTCAAGAGCCTATGTTAGGAGCTGGTTACTCAAGATGAATTCCGGACTGCCTTTGCGATGCTTGACCAAGTGGTGACCAACCAGGCCAGGTAGGCCAATCCACCTCCTCATGTTCCCACTCCGGCTAGTAGAGTGAGAGATTTCACTCGGATGAATCCTCTGAAGTTTTATGGGTCAAACGTTGATAAGGATTCTCAAGACTTCATTGATGAACTCTCTAAAATGTTGACTATTATGGGGGTGACTTTAGAAGAGAAAGGTGAACTAGTTGCTTATCAGTTGAAGGATGTGGCTCAGGTGTGGTACAACCAATTGTTGATGGAGTAGATTGATGATGATGGGTTGGTTGGGAAGAGTTTAAGTTTGTCATCAAGACCATTTCTTTCCATTTGAGCTTAAAGATGCCAAAATGATATGAATGTAAGGGAATATGCTCTCAAATTCACAAAGATCTCAAAGTATGCCCCTATGTTAGTATTTAACCCTCGTGCGAGAATGTATAAGTTTATTTCTAGGATCATTGACTTAGTTGTGAAAGAATGTCATACGGCTATGCTTATTCAAGATATAGATACTTCAAAGCTTATGACTTATCCTGGACAGGTTGAAGGAGAAAAGATCAAGGAGAAGAGGGTGAATGATTCTAAGAGAGCCCGTTATGATGGTAGGTTCTCACACTCCAGAAGTGGTGGTGGATATGGTTGCTTCAAATAAAGCCAGGGTTCAAATGCTAGGACTACCAACAATAGAGTGCCTTCTCCTAAGGCACCTATTGGAGGTGGGTCAGTTCATCCCAAGTGACAGGTGTGGGAAGAGCCACCTGAAAGGTGCTTATGGGGTTCTAGTGCTTGCTTTAGGTGTGGTAAAATATTCCATAAGAAGATTCCTTCTTTTTCACAAACAACACTGATGCACCCAATGCGACATACTAGACCGAATGAACCATTTCTTTAACAAATCTTCTAACTGCTCCTTCAATTTCTTTAACTCTGCAGGATCTATCCAGTAAGGGGAAATGGAAATGGGCATTATGCCAGATTCCACATCAATAACGAAGTTGATATCCGTTCAGGGGGAATACCAGGCAAGTCGTTAGGAAACACATCTATGAACTCTCTTACTACCCTTGTGGTCTCTAAAGAAGCTGACTCCTTAGAAATATCTCGTACGTGAACCAAATAAGACAAACACTCATGTTTCATCATGCACCGAGCATGAACATAAGAAATCACCCCCTTAGGATAAGAGTTAGGAACACCTGTCCATACTAACTTAGGTAAATCCAGACATGCTAAGATCACAGTCATAGTATAGCAATCAAGGATTGCATGATAAGAAGACAACCAATCTATTCCCAGAATAACATCAAAGTCTATCATGTCTAGTAGGACCAAATTATCCTAGGTCTCCCTACCTGAGATTACCATTATACAATCTCAATATACCTGATCTCCTACTAAGGATTCACCTACCGGAGTTGAAACACAAATAAGCACATTGAGAGGTAAACATAAACCATCAATATCAGTAGAAAAATAATTTGATACATACGAATAGATAGATCCAAGGTCAAATAATGCTGAAGCTGAACGATGAAAAATTTGAATAATACCTGTGATTATAGCATCAGATTCTTATGCCTCAATTCGACCTGGAACGACATAACAGACTCGATGTTCATTATTGTCTTGTGCTCTACCACGAGTGCCACCTCAAGCTCCACTCCTGGCACCTCTAGTACCACCCCTCGCACTCTGTGAAGCGCCTCTAGTTGTTGAAGCTGATGTGGAGCGAGTTGTTTGTGCCTCAGATGGAAAAGAAGCAGGAGCACGCTTGGGGAAATCTTGGGCCTTATGACCAAACTCATCATATACATAACATCCTCTGGGCCTACTAGTATTATCTGTACCCGAAATGGGTTCATGAATTGGTCTTCCCTGGTAACCCTGAGCGCCCTGTCTTTGAGGATTCCTATCTTTGGGTGTATGACATCCAAACTGACCCTGACAGTGGAACCTCTTACTAACACCCTGTCGTACGTGCCTGATTCCTTCTTCATCCTAGCATGATTAACAATACTTTGAAAGAAACAACCAAATAACACAAGAGATGCAGTAGCCTCTTGGAGATATCTTGCGAGCTCCTTTATGAATCGGCTAATTCAGTCAAACTTTGTGGGAATACTAGACAAGACATAGCGGGACATATCGTGGAGTCGTGCTTCATATTGGGGCATAGTCACAGAACCCTGCTCCAGTCTATAAAACTAACCGCGACACCTGTCCCAAAGGCTATAGGGTGCAAATCTCTCAAGAATGATTTTGATAAACTACTCCCAACTCATTGCTGGAGCATCGACAGGACTCCAGGCCATGACTGACCTCCACAACTCTTTGGCCGTGCCTGTGAACTGACAAGATGTATAAGCTACCCTATGGGCCTCGAGAATATCCAAATTGAATAGTCTATCCTAACACTCTATCAAAATGTCATATGCCCCATCCTCAGCTATACCATTAAATTTGGGAGGAGCCAATCTCACAAATCTTTCAAAACTTTTCTGCTCAGACTGGGACATAGTGGCACTGGCAAAAACTAGCGAGGGCTGAAAACCTTGGAGATGCAATAGAATGCATGGAAAATGAACTCGGGGTCTAAAATCCCATAATAGGTCCCTGAGCTGGCTGTGAAAGACTAACAGGTATAGCAGGAGTTGCGGTACCTGGAAGATTACTAGTAGTAGGGGTACCTTCCAACCTTGCCAACAATCATGTAAATAACTCTTGTAATACTGATGTACCCTCAGAGGTTGCAGGAGGCTGAACTGGACCCTCAGTCTGCTGCTCATAAATTTGGTCAATGATTGGTTCAGGTGAAGTCCCTCTGGTTTGACCTCATGCTGGTCCTACTCCCCTACCTCGTCCTTGACCTCTAGCTCTACCAAGACCTCTGGCTTGCCCTCTACCTCGCCCTCTGGCTAGGGTTTGGACAGTAGGTAAAGACTCATTCTTGGTATTGCTAACTCTAGTCCTCGACATCTATGTAGAAAGAATGGATTAGAGACATATAAAACTTGAATATGAACAAATCGCACGAAAGGAATCAATAATAGAGGATTTTTCCTAATAAGCATCCTGTAGCCTCTCGAAGACAGATATGGATGTCTACGGACCGATCCGCAAGACTCTATTAGACACCCTACTCTTTAACTTATGAGACCGGTGAACCTAGAGCTCTAATACCAGACTGTCACAACCCAGAATAGGATCATGACTATGGAGCCAAATAAATTTCCAAACCAAAAGATAAAATACATTTAAAGCGGAAAAACTCAATAGATAAAAACCATATCCCAAAATCTATTGTCACAAGTATAGAGAGCATCTAGTGCATACACGAATGAATAAGTACATTACAGTCTTCAAACAAAAATAAAGATGATACAACTAGGATACAGTGTAATGGAACTCGAAGCCCTTGAGTCTCACCATTAGATTTAGTGTGACCGTACTGCGCGAGAAAATCAATTACCATTTGGATAATCATGATGAGACTCTAGGGAGAAAGAAATAGGGGTGAGTACACATAATATGTACCCAGCAGGTGTAACTGACTTGGAATCAGAAATTGAATAGACTATGAAATAATGCTTCCACCTGCAATAGAACAACCAGTCCGGCATCGATGTCATCAAGTTATATTAAACAACATGAACAAAGTAAACATCTAATATTAATTAAGCCAAAACAACCACAAGTAATGCAATGGTATGGTATGCAATGCAATGCAAGATGGAATCAAGACTATCGCATAGCCTGCCATATATAATCTCAATATATCAACTAATTGTCACCTAACTCATGGTCAAGGACTCATTATAATAATCTCTCTGTATCAACTACCTTTCCACCTAAGTGAGTGTGGTGAATGACTCATGATACAAATCACAACGTATCAACTACCTTGCCACCTAAGTGAGCGTGGTCAAGGACTCATGATACGAATCACAATGTATCAACTACCTTACAACCTAAGTGAGCATGGTCAAGGACTCATGATACGAATCACATTTCACAACTTCCCAAAATGTCATGACATGTTGTATGATGATGATGAAATCGAGACACAATCTTGGAAACAATATTTCTCTCAATAAATAAAATAATTATCAAAGTTCTCCAAGTCAGAAATTATATATATTCACCCTCTTTGATAAATTTTGGGACATTGTTCCCTTTAATATTTTCCACCACGGCTTAAAAACTATCATTTCCTCACTTAGTCAGGATTATCAATTTTTATGCCTGAGGTTATGCCAAAAGTACATATTTTTTATCATCATTTGTATCATAATTAATACTTTTATTTATTCTTTCCAAGCATAAATTTTGTGAATTGTACTAGATAGTGAGATTAACTTGTAGAATTAATTTGACATAAAAATAAAGAGATTTAGAGCTAAAACAAATTAATAGTAAAAGATTATAGAAGGAATTTCAAGCAAACAACTTAATGTATTAAAATTAATATTATATTCATATTTATAAATAATGTGAGGGATGAATACAACTTTATTCTTATTCAATCAATTATGTCAATATTTATAAATAACGCGTGACAGATAAACACAACAAATTTTTATTCAATCGATATATCCGAACAAATAATTTAACAGATTATAAATATTTTGGTTAAATAATTTGAAGTAGTACTTGTAATGGTGCAACTGCATTATATTATTATTTTTAATGGTTATACTACTAAAGGCTAATTTAACTAGAATGTATAAAATTCTCTTATTGTTGCAAATTCCTGACCATTTTCCTCTTTGCATTAGTTTTTTAAATTATTTGAGAGACATGCACTCATGTGATTACTAGACAATGCTTTCTGAAATTATGGGGTTGAATTTTGATGTCATTTAGCCTAACTTATTGTATTAATATATATTAATTGGTGTGTACAACAAAAGATACTTTTGTCTTGAAATCACACAAAAGCATGTGATACTCTACATAAAATATAATAAAGTAGCGAATATAAAAATGAAAAATGTTTTGACCACCTCATAGAAGACCACAAAAGCTCTTTCACACAAACGTTTCTTTTGGCCTTACACGTGATTGCTTTTACGTTAATATATATACATTATCACCTTACTATTTCTTTTCACTTTCATAATTCTTCCTTCTTATATTTCTCTCTTCTCCAAGTTAAGTTGGTTCTATTTCTTTTTCTCAAGACTACACTGCTTCAAACAAACATCCAAACTTCTCGTATAACTAGCCGAGATGGTTAGTTTTATCTTTGTTGCCACAATTAAAGATTTATGACTAACGTTTGCGATAGTAAAAAAAATTATTAATATTTTATTTTTCTAAGATTTTGATTGTCTTTTTTTCCTCATCCCTCTTTCCGTAGATATGTTGGAAAATGATTAGCTTATTTTGAAATCTTTTACTTGCATACTTCTAATGGAGATTAAAAATGTCTTAGAGTTAGAGAACCAATTAAAAATAGGATT
>JAABOM020068221.1:0-38688 GCA_011800125.2 Solanum clarkiae | reverse complement strand
CGACAAACCTAGTTGTGATTTACCTACTCATGATCTGTCTAATGCGACACTCATGAATTGGAATACCCTGATAGATTACTTACCCAATTGAATCAAGCACAAGAAAATCCAAAGCTTCAATAAGAATAACAAGATTGTAATTAGAAGATAAAATTCAAGATTACAAGTAGTTCTCAACTCTCCGATATTTTTTTTACTGTATCTCACCGCTATCTCTAGAAAAATAACCTAGAAACCTATTTATAATGTTTAAAATATAAATCCAAAATAAAATAGGATAACTAGGTTGGCACGCTCCACGAAGTTCTCTATAGGTTGTAAAGTGGTTTACGACTCGTAGTCGGGCTTTCGTACTTTGTTGCTGAAATTTTGGACTTGGCTTCTATCATACCCCTCTACAGCCTATGAAAGGTTCTACGGCCCGCAGGGGGTTTAGTATGATGAAACTATAGAAAGTCCTCCTTCTCTGATTCTCACGGTACGAGACTTGATCTATGACCCATAAATTGTTCCATGACTCGTCTGCAAGTTCATAGACCAAACTTCATAAATCCACCCCTTACTGGAATTAAACATGAAACCTCCTTCACAACCTGTAGAATAGTTTGCAGCCTGTAAAGGGTCTCGTGGATCCTCAAAATCAACAACTTCTGCATATTCTTCCCAAAATCAATGCTAACCCTAAAGTCTTACAAAAAAACCAAAAAAGCACATCAAACCTACTAACATCGCATTAAGAACATACAAAATTCTATATTTGAAGCATAAAAAGTGTTTTATTTTGACAGTATGTCAACACCCTCAACTTAAAACTATTGTTTGTCCTTAAGCAATGGGCTCAATCTATATAAAAAGCAAAGTAATACAATAATCTCAATCTAATGGCATACATCTCCTTAAACCTAAGCACAGATACCCACACCACTTTTTTAAAACACAATCAGATAGCCATCCAGCAAACCAATATAGACTAATACATGTGGAAATGCAACTATGACAACTGAGGTAATATTAACAAGCCACAATCACTGAATATGTCTAATGATAACAATACAATGCATATGCACTCATAGAAAGAAGTCCCATATCTCACTCTCAATGATGTTTTTATATATAATCTTGGGACGGTCAAAATTACTCATTGTCACAAAAGACATTCAAGTATCGTGCTCAATACCATATGCTTGCCTCTATGCTCATGATTAAAACCTTTGGCTACTTGGACTAGAATTACTTTAGGACTTTTCAGGCTTGTTAATGTAGGCTCAGGGGGCTTTGGTATGTTATTTTGGGAACATAGTGACTAAAGGGTCTCTTTGGCACTGCATTTTTCAACATGTTTGCCCTACCAACACTCTTACTTTCATTCCATTTTCCCTTTTCTACTCTTTCAGACTTTTTTTAGGTACTTTCTTTTCATTATTCAACCCTTTACCTTGTATTTACATTTCATTTTTCTTTTTAGCTCATAACTAAGGCATCAATTATTTTTCTTTCACCCAGTACACATTTTAACTCCTTTTCCATGTATCACTAACTTTCTCCCTTATGTTGTGTTTTACCCTTACACCAACCATTCTCAACTTAAGCTTTTGGCCTAAGTTGAGGTACAAATTATCCAACCTCGAGACCAAGGCCACTTTTGGTAGCCACCCTCAACTTAGGCTTTTTGCCTCAGTCAAGATGCACAATGTTCAAGAAAGGAACAGACCCAATTTAAGGATTTTACAACTAACAAGGCTAGGTTATTTAGGTTTTTACAAGGAAGAGGTACGTGTCAAACTCAAACATTAGGTCAAGGGATATTCTTACAAATTTGCTTGGTCATTTAGGCTAAGTGGACTTTATGAATAGTGACCTAAGATCCTTTCCTAATCCTACTAACCTATAGTCTAAATCAGAGTAACAGGGTTAATTCTAAATTCAAACATAGTACATGAATTAGCAAATTAAGCTCACACTCACATGATACTAATTACACTATCAACACAAACTCTCACATCATGCATTTTATCTCAATTTATCCTTACTTATCAGAACAAGCACTGTCAACCTACTTAAGCATGCATGGTTTCTATCTAGACTAACTAATCAAAAACTTGGTGGGTATCATTTTTCATAAAAAACACAAAAACATACATATGTCATAGATACCAGTAATATATGCTACAAATACTACCAAAACATCCTAAATATGCTAGTTCAACAGAGAGTAAATATCCATGAGGAAAAAGAACACAGGCAAGAAAAATTCTAGGATTCAAAAATTGGGGTAGTTATAGATCAAAGCTATTTAGACTTCACTAAGGAACATAACTACCCACAACCCATCAAAAAAGAGGTGCATTCTCCTCAATGCACATAATCAAAATAAAATAAAATATCGGGGTCAGAAAAACATACCTGGGCTCCTAAGTGCCAGTGTATGGCTAAGTCTGGGCACCCTTAACTTGCATGGAGCCCTCCTCCATAGTAGAACCACGGCCGGATGGGCCAGTACCCCTCATTTCTTGAGCGCACGAGCCTATCATAACTCCTCTTCTTTCCTTGATTACCTCAAGACAATCTCGAGCTCCTCCTTCTTTGTTAGCCTTGCATGTAACTATACTGCATCTGGATCATCATTTGGGTGGGTCCTCTTCTTATGGGAAGGCTTTGTAAGCTCCTTATGAGAAAATAGATCCACCACTGGCACCGAGAGTATAGTCTCTAGTAGTGTCATCGGTGTTGCCAATGTTGTAGCCATGTCAGCCTGGACTCATTGGATCTCTATCTGTATGGCCATCATATCTGCTAGTTGTCTCGTACTCAAGCTCTACTGGACCCTTGACTCAAAGTCATCAATGCGACAATCTATGGTGAAAAGATGATCCTGAATAGCAGTGATCGTGGATGCCTACATGCATCTCTCTGACTCTATGATGGCCTGGTGGACCCAAGGCCTGATCTGCTGAACTAACTAAGTCAACTACAACTCAGCATGTGACAATTTGTGACTAGTAAGCTTATTTCCATTTATTTTATACCTATGGTATAAGATTTGTTGCATTTTCTATGGACTTATATGGCCTACCTTCAGAGAAAGACATTGATATTGAATATATTTGGAGCCAGACACTGAGCCCATCCAAGTCCCACCCTATCAGAAGTCTCTTGAAGGGCTTGGGAGCTCAATGTTCAGCTTGAGGACATCTTGGGTAAGGGGTCCATTCATCTGAGTATATTACCTTGGGGTGCTCCTATCTTTTTTGATAAGAGGATAGACGGGACCTGCGAACTTATATTGACTATAGGCAGCTTAATAAGGTAACATGAAAAATCATTGTCCCTACCTCAAATTGATGATTTATTTGATTATCTTAAGGATTCCACTGTGTTCACTAAGACAGACCTGAGGTTCAATTACCACCAGTTGAGGATTAGGGTAGTGGATATTCCTAAGACTACCTTTTGAACCCACTATGGCCACTAAGAGTTTCAGGTGATGTCATTTGGGCTTAATAATGCCTTAGTTCCTCTATACACTTGAGGAATTAAGTGCTTAGGCCTTATCTTGACTCCTTCATGATTGTATTCATTGATGATATATTAGTGTGACACCCCATAACTCCATGCTCTTCTACCTATGTTTCAAGCCTCATTTGGTTATATAGGGGGTGTATTAGGTTCATTGGGGACTCGTAATACCTAAACGAGTTCAAGACTTTCCTAAGAGTTGAGTTTTGGGTGATGGTTCATGTAAGGGTCAACTTTAAACTAGCATAACTTTTAGGATCCTTGGAACTAGGTAGCCCACAACATGTCAACTGAAATCCATTTGATTTAGCTTTCCAACACACTTGGTTTCACCTCATTTAGAGTTCGGAGTCAAAAGTTATGGTCATTTTACTGAAGATTGCCAGTGTAGAGTTGCACTACGAGCCCAATGTTACGAGTCATAGGTCGGGGTAATACTCATAGGTCAGGCTCGTAGCAATTTTTAGAGACTTCAAAATTGAGCCTAGGGGTCATGTGAAGGGTCCTACGAGTCATAGTGCTACTACGGGTCATATCGAGGCCCATAACAATCGTTAGATAGCTTTTTAAGAAGGGTTATTTTTATCCTTTCCCACCCTTTCTAATTTCTAGATCGATATTTTTATGCTCATTCAGGTTCCCAAAACCCTTAAGTTCTTCATTGTATTGATAAAATACTCTCTCGAACCCTTATACTAATATTTCACCCCAAAGTCAAGTGACCAAATCTCTTCCGGATCTTGAGGAACTCTTCCAAGATTCAAGTTCCCACCTCCATCTTCACTAAGAAATTCTCCAAAGCTAAGGTATGTGGTGTTGAACCATTGGGTCCTTCCACCCATAGTTCCTAAACCTTCTTTTTTTTTGCTAATATTGCATGATTTAAAGTTGATTTTACATATGAGCCTTGTATATTGAGAAATTTATTGCACAGTGATTTTAGTTCATGAAAGTATGGTTGTTTTAGCATGTTTTAAGTTCTAAATTTAGGATCTAATGTTGCATTTGATTAGGGGTTTTGATGTGTATGTCTTGAGGGTATTGCAAGGTGTTGATTGGTGGTTTGTTACAGTTTTTTTTTGCATGATTACATCTCTAAATTGCATGGTCTTTTACCTCCATTGCACACCCAAGTGTTTTATAAAATATCCAACTAAGGTTTCTTGAGGAATTGAAGGTCCAATGCATGTCTTATGAGTTGAGTATTGTTATTATGATGAAATGATGATGGAATGATGATGAAACAATGGAATGCATATGATGTATAATAATAAGAGGAAATGTAGGTACATGATGACCTTGTAATGATGAAAGTATGTTATATATGTGTTGAATTCATGAAATGTATCTATGATGTTGCAGGTCAATCACCTTATTGAGAGGGTGCCAAGTCTCAATCACCTTGTCGAGGGGGTACCAAGCCTCAACCACCTTGTTGAGAGGGTGCCAAATATCAATCACCTTGTTGATTAGGTTCCAAGTCTCAATCACCTTTTTGAGGGGGTACCAAGCATCAATCACCATGACAAGGGGGTGTTAAGCCTCGGATGCCTTATTGAGGGGGTATCAACCATCAATCACTATTCAAGGAATGGTATGCCTGGGAGTTGGGAAGTAGTTCACTTAGTCTATTCTTCACTAATGATATCCTATATGAGTATGAGTTACTTAAGCATGTTTTACTTATGCATTGATCATACATATCATACTGCTATATCATGCCTATTGTCTATTATTATGCATGTTGATTATGAAGCTTATCTCTTGTTGCATAACATCCCACATACTTAGTACATTCAAACATACTAACGCATACTCTTGCCTACATGATATTACCATGTAAAAATTGGAGCTTCATTTGGTCATCCTCCTCCTCCATGTGTCTAGTGATATCCAATCAACCTAGTTGGTGAGTCCTCATGTCCGGGAGCGAAATCTATGTTCTTTTGCTATGTATCTAAGACTATCTTTCCTAGTTGGTATACTTGACTATGAGGGTGAGCCTGGTTTCTTGTCTTGGCCCCCACTAAGATCTATGTTAGAGGTGTTGTTCGACAAAAATATGTATTATTCTTGAGCTTTGATTAACTTATGATATCCAAGTTATTTAAATATGATTTTCACTCCCTTAGACCTAATTCCCCTTGTTTATGTTTCTTATATTGTTATATATTTCTTTTGCCACCAAGGATGTGTGATGGTATGCTATGAGGCTTGTTTGGGGTTTCTTCAGGTTGCCCATTCGCCGGTCATGTCTAGGCCCTAGGCTTGGTCGTGACAAAGATGGTATCAGAGCACTAGGTTGTTAGATCCTCCGAGTCCAACACACTGCGTCGATTAGAGTCTTATTCATGGTTGAGTTGTGCACCACAACTATGAGTAGGAGGCTTTGAGATGTTTTTGAAAATGTTTTCCTTTTTCATGATTTATGTCGTGCTTTAGAACTGAGATAGGTCTTTCCCTTCTAATGATTGTTTTTTCTCTTCTAGTTGATCATGCTGCTTCAGAGAGGGAGGCAAAGGAAAGTAAGTTGAAGGTTTTGATTTTGATGGATCCGGGTTTTGCTATTCCTTTTATTATTACTTTTGTTGGCTAGTGGGATTCTAGTGTGTCCCGACTGGTGATGTGAACCTTTGGTGTTTATCTCTTGGTTAAGTATATGGTTACTAGAAAGTCCATAAGTGTTGATCTATTTTTATATTGTATAGATCTTGCCTTGTGACTTGTTGGAGATGGTGTGGTGGTTTTGATATTATACTTAGAATGGAATAGTTGCATGCATATTGTGTATTCATGGATAGTGGGACCTGTAGAGTTAGATTTCGACTCCTTAAAACCCGTCTTTGAATGGTAGGTTGGTAAGTGGTAGCAAAAGAGGTAGGTCCATTCTTGTTTTAAGGTTCAATTGACCTTTGAGGATTGCCCCATGTTCTTATTGCATAGAGTCTTGTCTTGTGATCTTGGTTGAACTTAGCTTGTTTGGTTGGAGGTCTTGGGATGGTTTGGCTACTTGCGTAGCATGTTTCCAATAAGTATAGAACCCATAAGGTTGTTATATGATGGTTGAGGATGGACGATCTATTTGGTCAACTTCAATGTGTTAGTCACTTCACTAAGGTTGATCTTCGGTTTGAGCTTTGTCCCTAAGTGAGCATTATTAGTACTGGTGAAGATGTTAGGTTGATTTATGCATTAGATATGTTTATGGGTCTCTAGAATAGGGTCTTAAAACCCTACCTTGATATGTTTGTGATGGTTTCTAGTGATGAGGTATTGATTTGTTTAAAGCTTGTGAATTACTTGGGGGTAGGGTTGCAAGTCTTGGAGGATGAGAGGTTGTTTGCCAAATATGATAGGTGTGGATTGTGGATAGCAAGAATGTGGTTAGAACTCCCTAAGGATTATGATATGAGTGTGCATTATGTCCCCCGTTGAGGCTAGTGATGTGATTGATGCTTTAAGTAGGGTACCTATGGGTAGCCTAGTGTTGTGGTAATGGTGGTAAAGAGGAGACTAGTGTGGTCCATCAGTTGGTTGGGTTGAAAGCTAGGTTAAGGGAAGTTGAGGATGGTAGTATAATGTTCTTGATGGTTGCACATCTTCTTGGGTTAAGAGGTAAAGATTAGGCAAGGCCTTGATTTCCGCCTTATTAGAGTTGGAAGTTTTAGGTGAGAAGATGATAGAGTAGAAGTTGTCTCCCAAGGGGGAGATGGTGGTTATGGTACTAAGTAGGTTAGGTATATTTATAGTTGCCAATTGAGTTGAGGATTGTGAGTCCATATAAAGTGTAGAGGGAAGTTGATAGGGTTGAATAAATTTGGGGATTGCCTATGGATAGAAGTTGGGTTAGTTCGGTTCTTCATGCTTCTAGGTTGATGGGATGTGTTGGTGCCTCTAGTGCTATAGCATTCCTTGAGATTGTGGGTGATGTGGGAGATAAGTTGACTTAGGAGAAGGTCCCGATAGAGGTGTGTATGAGTGAACGGAGAAGTTCAATGATAATGATGCAGTGCTCGCCAAGGCCCTCTTTGGAGGAGTCGTCTATTTATATGTGTCTCTCGAGAAGCCGGTGTGGACATGGAGAAGCAATATCCGTATTTCTTTCATTCTATTCAAGCTTATGATAACATATCAAGTCCTTTCTATGATTCCAAGTCTTATGTTTCAACCCCTATGTCATTCATATGTATTCATATTTAAGTTGGCAAATAAATGGTGATTTTACACTTATGATGAGATTTTTAAAATGATGTTTTGAATGATTTGAAAACATTTTAGCGTGACTTTTAACTAGATTATGATTTTCAACTAGTAAGCTAGGCAATGGATCTTATGATTGGAAGTTTCATGTTCTAATTCAAGCCTTTCAAGCTTTGTTCTTCCATATTCGAGGACGAATATTCCCAGGCGGGATATATTCTGACACCCCGTAACTCCATGATCTTGTACCCATGTTTCAAGCCTCATTTTGTTAGATTGGGGGTGTATTAGGTTCATAGGAGACTCTTAGTACCTAAACGAGTTCAAGACTTCCTTAAGAGTTGAGTTTTGGGTGATAGTTTATGCAACGGTCAACTTTAAACTAGCATAACTTTTAGTACACTAGGAACTGGGTGTCCCGTGACAAGTCGAATGAAAGATCTTTGATTTAGCTTTCTAATGCACTTGTTTTACCTCATTTAGAGTTCAGAGTCAAAAGTTATGGTCATTTTATTGAAGACTGCCAGTGCAGAGTTGCACTACGAGCCCACTGTTACGAGTCATAGGTCGGGGTAAGACTCATAGGTCAGGATCGTAGCAATTTCTAGAGACTTCAAAATTTAGCATAGGGGTCATGTGAAGTGTCCTACGAGTCGTAGTGCTACCTACGGGTCGTAACAGGGCCTGTAACAGCCTTTAGACAGCTTTTTAAAAAGGGTTATTTTGGTCCTTTACCACCCTTTCTAAGTTATAGGTTGACATTTTTATGCTCATTCAAGGTCCCAAAACCCTTAAGTTCTTCATTGTATTGATAAAATACTCTCTCGAACCCTTATACTAATATTTCACCCCAAAGTCAAGTGACCAAATCTCTTCTGGATCTTAAGGAATTCTTCCAAGCTTCAAGTTCTCACGTCCATCTTTACTAAGAAATTCTCCAAAGCTAAGGTATATGGTGTTGAACCATTGGGTCGTTCCACCCATGGTGCCTAAATCCTCTTTTTAATGATATTGCATGATTTAAAGTTAATTTTACTTGTGGTTCTATTGAGAAATTCACTGCACAGTGATTTTAGTTCATAAAAAGTATGGTTGTTTTTGCATGTTTTGAGTTCTATATCTTGGATCTAATGATGGATTTGATGAGGGGTTTTGATGTGTATGTTTTAAGGGTGTTGCAAGGTGTTGATTGGTGGTTTTACTATAGATTTTCTTGCATGATTTCATCTCTAAATTTCATGGTCTTTTACCCCTATTGCACACCCGCCAAGTGTTTGATAAAATGTCTGGCTAAGGTTTCTTAAGGAATTGAAGGTGCAATGCATGTCTATGAGTTGAATAGTCTTATGATGATTATATGATGACGAAATGATGATAGAATAATGATGAAACAATGGTATGCATATGATGTATAATGATGAGAGGAAACATAGGTATATGATGATTTTGTGATGGCGAAAGCATGTTATATATGTGTTGAATTAATGAAAAGTATCTATGATATTGTAGGTTAATCACCTTGTTGAGAGGGTGCCATGTCTCATTCACCTTGTTGAGAGGGAACCAAGTCTCAACACCTTGTCGAGGGGTACCAAGCCTCAATCACCTTATTAAGAGGGTACCAAGTCTCAATCACCTTGTTGTGAGGGTGCCAAGTCTTAATCACCTTGTCGAGGTGGTACCAAGCCTCAATCACCTTATTGAGAGGGTAGCAAGCCTCAATCACCTTGTTGAGAGCGTACCAAGTCTCAATCACCTTTTTGAGGAGGTACTAAGCCTCAATCACCATGACGAGGGGGTGTCAAGCCTCGGATGCCTTGTTGAGGGGGTATCAAGCCTCAATCACTATACAAAGAATGGTGTGCCTTAAAGTTGGGAAGTAGTTCACTTGGTCTATTCTTCACTAATGATATCATATATGAGTATGAGTTACTTAATCATGTTTTACTTATGCATTGATCATATATGTCATATTGCTATATCATGCCTATTGTCTATTGTAATGCATGTTGATTATGAAGATTATCTTTTGTTGTATTGCATCCCACATACTTAGTACATTCAAACGTACTAACGTATACTCTTGCCTACATGATATCACCATGTAGAAACAAGAGCTCTATTTGATCATCATCATCCTCCACGTGGCTAGTGATATCCAATCAAGCTAGTTGGTGAATCCTCATGTCCAGGGGTGATATCTATGTTCTTTTGCTATGTATCTAAGACTATCTTTCCTTTTTGGATACTTGACTATGAAGGTGAGCTCAGTTGCTTGTCTTGACCCCCGCTAAGTTCTATATTAGAGGTGTTGTTGGACAAAAATATGTATTATGCTTGAGCTTTGATTCACTTATGATATACAAGATATTTAAATATGATTTTCACTCCATTAGTCCCAATCCCCCTCGTTTATATTTTTTATGTTGTTATGTTTTGCTTCTGCGGCCAATGATAGGTGATGATATGCTATGAGGCTTGTTTGGGATTCCTTCGAGTTCTCCATTCGTCGGTCACGTCTAGGCCCTAGGCTTGGGTCATGACAATTAGTATACTCCCGAAGTAGGCACTAGCATGTTCAGCATCCGAGGAAGCTACTCTAGACTTTAAGAGATCATCAACTTTATGCTAAGTTATGAAAGTTTGAGTTCTGGTTAGAGTCAGTGTTTCTTGGGGCATGTGCTAACCAAGGAGGGAATTATGGTAGATCTGGCCAAGATCGAGGCCATTAGGGATTGGCCTAGTCCTGCGATGCTCATAGAGATATGGAGTTTCATTAGATTGGCTTGGTATTACTAGTGTTTCGTTAAGAGTTATCCACTATTACCACCTCATTGACCTATTTGACCCATCAACGTATCCCTTTTGTGTGATTCGAGGAGTATGAATTGAGCTTTCAGAGGCTCAACAAGTTGCTCACCACTGCACCTATCTTGACCCTTCCAATTGAGGGTGTTGACTTTACTGTACATTATGATACATCTGGTGTAGGTTTGGGGTGTGCTTTGATTCAGTAGGGTCAAGTTATTTCCTATGCCTCTCGATAGTTGAGACCACAAGATTGCAACTACCCTATGCATAACCTAGATTTGGCATCCAAGATGTGGTTGCCCCATTTATACGAGGTCTGTTATTAGATATATATAGCCTATTGTAGCCTTCAATACATTTTGAGCCAATGGGACATTCTTGGTAGTGGCAGTGGATTGAGCTCCTAGCAGACTATTATTTGACTATCATTTATCGTCCAAGCAAGGCGAATGTGGTAATGAATGCCTAGAGTTAGAAGGTGGATAGTATGGGCAGCCTAGCTTAGTTACCACTCATAGAGTGACCATTAGCTTTGGATGTTCAATCTTTAGCTAATAGGATTGTTAGGATGGATCTTTTAGACTCTGGACAATTATTAGCCTTTGTTATGGCCCATTCTTCTTTATTTGATCAGATTTGAGGCCAAAAGTTTGAGTGTTGCGAGGTAAGGGTTATCAGGCATCTATTAATTCCAAATGGGGTGTTATAATATGACAGCCACCTATGTGTTGCTAAAGGATGAGACTTGATTCAGCTTATTCTTTGTGAGGCCCATGACTCAAGATACTCTATTTATTCGAGCACTATGAAGATGTATCGCGACTTAAGGCAGCGTTACCAGTGGTATAAGATGAGGAGAGATATCTCAGACAATATCTCTTGTTACCTTAACTATAAGTAAGTGAAGGCTGAGCATTAGAAGCCAGGTGGGGACTTTCAAAGATTCCCCATTCCTGAGCAAAAGTAGGAACAAATTATGATGGATTTTATGTCAGTGTTACTTCGAACTTATAGGGGAATCGACCATATATCGGTCATCATTGATCGATTGACCAATTCTTCCCATTTCCTCCCAGTGAAGTCTATTACCTATAGTGTAGAGTGACTAGCCTGAGATTATATTAAGGATGTAGTCCATTTAAATGGGGTTCTAGTGTGTATTATCATAGACCAAGGGTTATAGTTCAGATCTAACTTTTGGAGAACTTTCAGGGGGGAACCGGGCACCTGGGTAAACCTTAGCACCGCATTTCACCCCAGATTGATTGACAGTCATAGTGTATTACTTAGGTCTCATAGGATATGTTACGGGCCTGTGCCTTATAGTTTAGGGGTCAACAGGACCAGCTTTTGCCCTTAGCGGAGTTTCCGTACAACAATAGTGACCACTCAAATATTTAGATAGCCCTATTTCAGGCCCTATATGGTAGGCCTTGTCGTAATCCAGTTGGATGATTTTAGTCCTCTGAGCCTAGGCTACACAGCATAGACTTGCTCTAGGATTCCTTAGACATGGTTCAAATAATTCGGAATAGATTAAGGATAGCGCAGAGTAGCCATCAGAGATATGTGGACTATTGGTGCCGCCCTTTATCCTTCACTATTGGTGACTATGTATTTTTATAGGTATCACCCTTGAAAAGATTGATGAGGTTCAGTAGGCGGGGAAAGCTTAGATTTTGATATACTGGGCCATTTGAGATATTGAGGCATTTTGGTGAGGTTGGTTATGAATTGGCCCTACCTTTGACATTTTTAGTTATCAATCTAGTTTTCAACGTTTTTATGTTGTGTAGATACAATCTAGATGAGTCCTACGTGCTTCAATATGACACTATTGAGTTGGATAACCCTTTGACTTATATTGAGGAGTTGGAGGACATATTAGACAAGATGTTTGCCAGCTTTTCTCTAGATCTATTCCAGTTGTTAAGGTTCAGTAGAGACACCATCCAGTTGGGGAGGTACCTGTGAGGCTGAACACGAGATGCGCGAGCAGCTCCCCAGCTTATTTGATCCCGTACGTATGATTGTGTCCTTACTTTCATGAACAAAAGTTCTTTTAGTAGTGGATATTGTAATGACCCTCTAGGTCATTTTACCCTTGCTGTGTTATTTTTCATTGTTAGAACATTCCTATAGTAACCCCAGGCCACTTATGACCTGTTGGCACTGGTAGCACTGCTTCCTGGTCGTTCGTTAGGGAGTTGTGCATGCTTTCATGTTTTGAAAGGCCTTATAACTTAGAAATTTAATTTTTATGCAAGGAATTCTGACTATTCCACTAGCTTTGAATGGACAAGTTAGGGTAGAAGCATGGTCAACTTGAGAATTGAGGTTTTAGTGTGTGTTTGTGCCGAGATTTGCATTTTGACCTTCTATTTTAGCCAATGATTAACTTTGGTCATCATTCTTGGAAAATGTTCATTCTATCGCATTAGCTCCGAATGGAAAAATTAGGCTAGAAGCATGGTCAACTTGAGAATTGAGGTTTTAGTGTAAGTTTGTGCTGAGATTTGCATTTTTAACCTTCTAATTTGGCCAATGATTGATTTTGGTCAACATTCTTAGAAAATGTTCAAAATGAAAATTTTGATAGTGCGGTTACTTCCTAAATGTTGAATTTGGTTTAGAACGAACCTTTGTTGGGTTTACAAGGCTTTCAGTCTCATTTTGAGCCCCTCAGTAAAAGTTTTCTAAAAATGGTTATGGAAGTGGGACCTATATTCAGTCGAAACGAGCTCATATGGGAATTTTGAATGCGCCTATTAAATCTGAAATGTTATTTTTCATAAGGTAGCATAGTTCGTTTGCATTTACGGGATCTCAGATGAATTTCGAATACCCCATTAGAAATTTAGAAATTGGAAATCAACATTTTTAGTTGATATCTAGTATGTTGGTAAGTTGCCCTGGGCTACTATATCGACCAAGGCATCGAAATAGTGACACTTGCCCAGTGGTAGGGGTATCGCTATAGCGAGGCCCGCCATTTTGAAAGGGGCTGCTATAGAGATAACCGGGATCGCTATAGCAATACCCAAGGGTCCTTTATATTTTAGTACTTGGTCATTTTCAACTCATTTGCATGTATTTAAAGAACAATTTCTCCCCTAATTCTGGACTTAAATTTCGGTATGCGATAGTTCAATTTCAAGGAAATTTTGTGGGATACGCGTTGGCGACATCGGGGGAGCGATTTATGGCTTCGTTCCAGGTAAATTTTTCTTTATAGCTTATGCACAGTGTGTTTTTGGAGCTATTTTTAAGGCATCTCTTGAGGGTGATTTCTCGAGCTATGATCATCCATTTTCAGCGATCCTTGGCTCAATTTCGGGTGCTTTTTTCATAAGGATCATAGTGGGGTGATTCAATTTGGAAATTGCATCTTGTTCTAGTAAGTGCACCACCTATAGCTACTGCCGTTTCTTGACATTATAGTTTAAAATTTTTTTGATTGTTTGTCCATTGCGACAATTTTTGACTGAAATTTAGTTGCTGCATTGTTTAATATAATTGAGCTGGGAATGTTCTTAGGGACTAATTTTTGAGGTCAATTTTGGAATTCCAGATGCGGGTCGTGCAATTCTCATTTTAGGCCTTGGAATTGGTTTGTCCCCATTTTGTGTGAACTTAGCATTAAAATGATTGTAATGATGTTGTGAGTCTATTGTTGGCAGCATGGAAGCATATGAAAATCTCACAGAAGGGAAAAGCCCCAGCAAAGTGATTCGAAGCATGCATACTCAGCTTACAGGCAGGCTACAACTTCATTACGTTTTAGATTGAGCTAGTTAAAGTGAATCGATGATGAGCTGATTGGAATTTTGGGCAAGGTAGCCAGTTACTTGTTCTAGGAGTTGGATTCATCTTGTAGGACTAGTCGATGTATTTGGGTAGATGAGAATGTGTTGTATATTCTATTAGGCTTTCCTATTGATTAGAAATACTATTTCTCGTGGATTCTAGATTGTGCTAGCTTGTGGGGTGTTGAATTAACAATGGGTGAGTAGTATAATTATAAGGTTTGGTAATGAAGCAGATTTTAGGTCCCTTTGGGTACTTGAGGTAATTGTGACCATCGATATCTATGCTTATTGGCAACTCTTCTTTTATTATTGTTGCTTTTATATTATTTTTATGGTAAAGCATGATGGCCTAGTATAGGATACTGAAACTTGCTTAAGATACCTCGACATCATTTGGCAGGCTTAGATCCCCATACCATGGTGTAGCACGCTAGTGTTTTATACGTAAACCTTAGCGAGGCAGCAACTTTCTCGAGCATCATTATATTGTCCATATCTCCCCTGCATTCGACGACTCGAGGCACAGTGGTAGAGTTAGGTCCCATACTATGTCATTTTGGGCCTTGATAATTGGCTGGTTGCACCAGTCCCAAGCCGTTGTGAAAGGAAAATCTTTGGTAATTCTTAACATTCAAATGGAAGAGAAGGAGAAGTGGGAATGTCCAGTTGAGTTTTAGCGAGCATCTGAGTAGCAGTAGTCCTGGCCTTGGCCCCCTCTATAAATTTGGCAAGCATCCGAGCAGTAGTAGCCTTGGCCTAATCCCCTGTGATACCTTTGGCGAGCATCGAAGTAGCAATAGTCTTGGAATCGGCCTCCCTCACTTATCAAAAGAGCATCCGGGTAGTAGTAGTCCCAGCCTCGGTCTCCCTCTTTTATCAGGTGAGTATCCGAGTAGTAGCAGTCCTGGCCTCAGAGCTCAGAGACTAAATATTTTGCCCTCAGATAATCTGGTCAAAGTTGGGTTTGTATTGGTAGTTTCATTCTCTTTGGGATCCTTGAATTCTTGTCCTCCAGTGTCCTAATCTAGCTTACAGAGGTCTGATTGGGTGTAGTTAGCATAGATACTGCTTGGCCTTCTCTCAATTGTATGGCTGTTAGTTCTTTTTACTCTCCCCATCTTATTTGGTCTTTATTTAGGTGTATCCCTTCTTTTCATATAGCCTTTACCTTTCCTGCTCAGTGGGTCTATGATGCCTACTGAGTACCTATTGTCCTGGTACTTATACTACACTTTGTATCTACTTTTGTGATGAAGGTCCAACCACTAATCACCAGCATCGATTTCTCGAGCTAGCAGCAGCCCTAGTCAGAGGCTAGGGTGAGCATTAGACTTTTTGGATCATTTTTTCTCCTTTATCCTAGTGGCCCATCTTTTGTGTATATTTTGGAGACTAGCCAAATCTTTTGTATATTTCAGTCCACTTTTGGTACTTTTGATCATTATTTTGTGTATATAATAGCTCTGTACTAGTGACTTCCATGTTCTGGGAGGGTTTCTTGTATATTTGTATTTTATATTTTCAGTTAGTCTCTACTTGTATAATAGCTCTATTAGTTTTTCCCCAATACCCATTACTTAAAGCTTTTTGTTATAGGTCAACTTGCCTATCGGTGGGTTATGTTAGGAACCATCATATCCTGATAAATCAAGTCGTGACATCTGAATACTCTAAAGCCTCTACTCCGATTGAATAATACATTCTGTGCATTGAATTGGCTGTTGGAACCCTATGGATCGCATGTGTGTGCATTTTGAGTTTTAACTCTAGGGTAAGGATGTGCCGATCATATTTGGCAGGATAACGTTAGCTCACTGAAGTAACTTAGTGCATCGCCTAGCTTCTACCTGATTGCCCAATTGTTGATGGTTTTTTTGTATTATAACTATCTTGGTGATGATCAGTTGGGCGTTGACTTGTTTCTTCGGTGCCCCAATTTACATCTTTGATCATTGTTTGTGATAGGACTTCAGAATGCAGTCCCTATCACTTTATGTGATGGTCATTTGGCTCGTCATATTGCTTCTATGGTCCAAATAGTTATTTATCATGTGACTGTTTAAAGTCATTCCATTCATTTCATTTGCACATCCTCTTCACTAGCACATTGTTTCCTAAGGTTTTTACAGGATGCCTAATCATATCCTAAAGAAAATGGACCCAAAGAAGAAAGGAATTGTTTCATGTAAGGGTCCACAACGATAAGGACCTATAGGACCCATAGAAAGCCTCGAGGTAAAAGGACAAAGAAAGTGCCTACTCCTAATGACAGGGATAGTGAGAGTTACTCGACATTGAGTGGAATGGGTCTAAAAGTGAGAAGGAAGGGTCAAAACCCCTGTTCATGCTCCTGCTACCATTGAACTACCTACCAAACACTGTCATACCGAAGAACACCTCGAAGCGGCTCATGATCATTTGAATGTTCAGTCCTAGGTAATTTAGAGTGATGTAGAACCCATGAGTGTCAATCAGTTAAAGGTTGTATGATTGAGAATAGTTTTGGAAGAGAAGCATTTATCTATAGATTTGGTGGTTGATAACTATCTTGTGGTGTGGGGCTCATTCAAGTTTCATGGGTTGCAAGTTTTCACTAAACCATATGACCATTACGTTCCTGCACGTGTTCGATAATTTTATGAGGCTTATGCCTTGTGGGTCCCTAAGTGCAAGGGAGGAGTGAAAGTTCTTCACAATCTAGTTGATGCAGTGGAAGTATAGGGAAAATGGTACCATGCAGAGCTACCGATATTAATGAGATTCTAGGGTGCACAGTTGGTGATGCTCACACATTGGCTGATTACATGCATAAGAACACGCTTAATGATTTGAAGGGGTGGTTGGCCCCACTGCTGAGAGGTGGAGCACTATGTTAGTTGGCCGAGGGTGCTATAATTAAGAAGAAAGAATTGAACACCCCAACCTTCTATTGATTCAATTTCGTCAAAAAAGAGTCAAGTTTTAGGCATACAAACACAACATTGGTTGAATGCATCATGGACAGGCGTCAGTTGAATTTGGATACCATCAATACTCTAGAGATGTTGATGAAAGCAAAACAAAAGCAGACATCCTTACCATTTTCTATGTTGATCATGTCTCTTTTCCGAATTGTGGGTGCTTTTTGACAAGAATACTGATGTTGAGAATACTCCATCGTCTTTTATAGAGATCTATCTTATTGATTCTAAATTTAGATGGGTTGAGAAAGCGAAGAAAAATAAAGTACCCATTGATACATTTTTAGTAATCAATCTTGAGCATTAGAAAGAAGTGTCGGCAGACTATACATGTTTCAGAGATGCCTTCCATCACTATTCCTCCTTCTCCTCCCATGCCTACACAGGTTCCTACCCCTTCTCCCACTTCCCAACCCTTCTTGGACATAGGTTGCCATTCTTTAGATGAGCCAACTAGTCTAATTGGTGAATATTTGTTTAGATTTAGTTAAGGATGTTATTTCGGGAATGATTGATCAGCCATCCACACTGCTATCATGACCCAAGCCTAGGGCCTAGACGTGAAACCGCAAATGGGGAACCCGAGGGGACCCCAGACAAGCCTCTTTACATATCATTACACATCCTTGGTCGCAGAAGCATTAACAAACACTAATAGGAGTAGAAATAAGGGCAAAAGGCGCTGAGGGAAAGCCTTTCATAACATATGACATCATTAAATCAAGAGAGTCAAGGCTCATAACATAATTGCATAACTTTTCCAACAACACCTCTACTACATAGATAAGAGCGGGGGCCAAGACAAGCAACCAGGCTCACCCTCATGGTCATAAGTATATAATAAAGGAAAGAGAGTCTTGATACGTATAATAAGATCAAAGTCATTATCCCTAAAATTAAGGACTCACCAATAGCTTTGGGTAGAAGCACTAGCTATGAGGAGGAGGATGATCAATCGGTGCTCTGATCCCTACATGTTAACATCATGTAGGCATAGAGTATACGTTAGTACCTTTGAATGTACTAAGTATGTAGGATGCAATGCAACAAGACATAGGAACATGGCAAAATACAATATTATAAGCAAGATATAGATATTAGCAATATGACATGAATGAATGATACTTGAAGGAGAACATGGTTATATAGAACATACTACATGTGAAGAAGGTGACCATCATTACATAACCAAGGCCTACTACCTCCTTGGTGAGGCAATTGAGGTATATGACCCCCAATGTGGCAGTACGGGCCTACCACTCCCTGAGTTAGGGAAATGAGGTATATATCCCTCAATATGGTAGCACGGGCTTACCACCTCCCGAGCTAGGCAAATGAGGTATATACCCCTCAATGTGGTAGTTCGGGCCTACTACCCCTCGAACTAGGCAATTGGTCAATTTTCATCACAATAGATATTTTTAATGAAATCATCATATAAATACCTTCCTTGCATCATCATAGAGTCACTCAAGTCATACGACATGCAATGGATCATTAATATTAATAGTTCAAGAATCCAAAATCGGACATTTTATCAAATACTTGGTGGGTGTGTAATGTTATGTAAGATCATGCAATTCAAGATTAGAATCATGCAAGAAAATTCAATGTAAAATCACCCACCAATACTTGGTAATACCCTCATGCAATAATTTCATGAAACCCTAAGATAGTTTGTAGTCAAATTCATAATATGTAATACCCATAAGTAAATTAACTTAGAATCATGCAATTTAGGAAAAAAGGAGAGTTGGGCACCATGGGTGAAAGAGCCCAATGGTTGAAATCCATATACCTTGATTTTGGAGAATTCCTTCAAGAAGATTTGAATGGAGCCTTGAGGCTTGGTTGAATTCCTTAAGATCCGGAAGAGATTTGGACACTTGAATTTTGAGAGAAATATTAGTCTAAGGGTTTGAGAGAGTATTGGGGAAATGTCTTGTATGATATGAAGCTAAAATATGGCTAAGTATAGGTATTTTCACACATGATAAGGCTTAGGCCCAAGATCCAAAAGTCTTGGACTGAAATAAAACAATTGGCACAAAAATACACTGAGGCGCGCCCTTGACGCATCGCGCCAGGGGTGCAGAAACCTCACTGGAATTCGATTTTTGTGAAACTGAAATTGTGATTCGTTTGCTATAAAATCGACGTTAGATCCATTTCCAATCAAATTTCCCCTAATCAAGAATATGAAGTCAGATTTTTTATATCACGGACGAATTTTGAGATATATGGAAATTATGATTTCGGGCACTTTCGAAGCACATTTTCAGGCACTTTTTTGGGTCGTTTCAATATCTCCCCGTTGGTAATATTTATCCCCAAGTGTCAAAGAAATGTATATGAGAAGAGTAATCATGAAGAAATCAGTCCTACCAAGAATACAACAACACACTTAAACACCATTTTTCAAAAGTGTCAACATAAGTGTTAAAAATGCATGCAAATGACATAGGGGATGAAACATAAGACTTGAAATCACATAGAGAACTTAGAGTTAGTACCTTAGGCTTAAGTAGAAGGGAAGAGACAAGTATATCATTTTTGCATTTCCTCTTCAGCCTCCCATGTATCTCTTTCAACTTGTTGATTCCTCCAAAGGACCTTAACGTAAGCAACATCCTTGTTCCTCGACCTCTTCACTTGTCTATCAAAGGCCTCTACTGGAACTTCTTCATATGTCAAGTTATCTTCAACTATACCCACAACATTCAATGAAAGAATAGCATTCAGATCACCCACACACTTCCTCAACATAGACACATGGAAAACCGGATGAACCAAATCCATTTCACTAGGCAACTCCAACTCATAGACCACCTTACCAATCCTCCTCATCACCCTATAAGGACCCACAAATAATGGGCATAATTTACCCTTATTACAAAAAGGAACCACACCCTTCATGGGTGACACCTTCAAATAGACCCAATCACCAACTTTGAATTCAAGCTCCCTTCTCCTCACATCAGTATAGGACTTTTGATGACTTTGGGTTGTTTTCAACCTTTCTCTAATCAACCTCACCTTCTCAATAGCCTCCATAACCAGATCTGGACCCAACAAAGCCATTTCTCCCACTTCAAACTACCCAACCGGTGATCTTTTACATCTACCACACTGAACCTCAAAAGGATTTATACCAATGCTAGAATAATAGCTATTATTATAAGCAAAATCAATCAATTGAAGATGTTCATCACAACTACCTTTAAACTTCAATATACAATCCCTAAGCAAGTCTTCAAGAGTCTGGATAGTTCTTTTGGCTTGGCCATCTGTGTAAGGGTGAAAGGTCGTACTAATTTTAACTCTTGTACCAAGACCCCTTTGAAAGGACTTCCAAAAATGTAAAGTAAATTAGGAACCACCATCCGATTTGATGGACAAAGGAACCCCATGCAACCTCACTAAGTCATGAATGTATAACCTAGCATAATCTTTAGCTCCATATGTGATCTTAACTGGTAAAACGTTAGCCGATTTTGTCATCCTATCAACCACGACACAAATGGAATCAAAACCTTTTCTAGAATTACGTAACCCAACCACAAAATCCATATTAATCTCTTCCCAATTCCAAGTAGGAATCTCTATGTCTTGTGTTAGGCCGCCCGGCCATTGGTGCTCGGCTTTGACTTGTTGGCAACTATGACAACCAGATACAAATTTGGCAATGTCCCTCTTCATACCTCCCCACCAATATACCTCTCTCAAATCTCTATACATCTTAGTAGAACTAGGGTAAATAGAATAGGAAGAACCACGAGCCTTATCAAGAATCTTTCCTCTCATGCCCTAAACACAAGGCACACATAACCTACCTTGGTATCTAAGGGCACCATCTCCCCCTTGGGAGAAAACCTCCACCTTACCATCTTTTACTAATGCCTTCAATTCTAACAAAACAGGGTTAAGATATTGTTTAGCTTTCACCTCCTCAATCAATCAAGGTTTTGAGCCATCAACTACTGCAATACTCCCATTATCCACTTGTTCCAACCTAACTCCCAATCTAGCCAACCGATGGACCTCCTTAGCCTACCCTTTGCTACCATCATCAACATGTGCTAGGATACCTATAGACACCCTACTCAAAGCATCGATCACCACATTAGCCTTACCAGGATGATAATGCACACTCATATCATAGTCCTTAAGAAGTTCTAGCCACCTTCTTTGTCTCAAGTTGAGATCTTCTCGAGTGAAGATGTATTGGAGACTCTTATGATCGGTAAACACTTCAACATGCACCCCATATAAATAATGAAGACAAATTTTCAAAGCAAGACCATGACGGCTAATTCAAGATCATGGGTAGGATAATTCTTCTCATGCACTTTGAGTTGTCTAGAAGCATAGGCTATCACATTCCCATTTTGCATCAAAACACAACCCAAGCCAATTCGGGAAGCATCACAATACACAACAAACCCTTCTAACCCTTCCGGTTGAGAAAAGATAGGAGCGTAGACAAGCTTATCCTTCAAGGTTTGGAAACTCTTTTCATACTCATCGGTCCACATATACACAACCTTCTTTTGATTCAACTTAGTCATGGGAGAAGCAATGGAAGAGGACCCATTCACAAACCTCTGATAGTAACCCCCTAAGCCCAAGAAGCTACTAATATCTGACGGGGTCAATGGTATAGGCCAATTTTTAATCACATCTATCTTTTTAGGATCCATCTTAATACCATCCCCCAACACCACGTGACCTAGAAAGGCAACCTCTTTTAACCAAAATTCATATTTTTCATATTTAGCATACAACTTCTCTTCCCTCAATCTTTGTAGCACTACCCTCAAATGAGCCACATGCACCTCCTCACTATATGAGTAGATCAAAATATCATCACTGAAGACCACAACAAACGAATCAAGGTAGGGTTTGAAGACCCTATTCATAAGGTCCATGAGATTGCCGGTGCATTGGTCAACCCAAACGACATCACAACAAATTCATAATACCCATACCTAGTCCAGAAGCCCGTCTTAGGAATGTCATACTCCTTCACCTTCATTTGATGGTACCCGGACCAAAGATCAATCTTAGAGAAGTGACTAGCCCATTGAAGTTGGTCAAACAAATCATCAATCCTTGGTAGAGGATACTTATTCTTGATGGTAACCCCATTAAGTTGGTGGTAGTCAATACACATTCTAAAGGACCTATATTTCTTCTTCACAAATAACACTGGTGCATCCCAAGGTGATTGATTAGGCCTAATGAAACCCATCTCCAACAAATTCCTCTATTGCTCCTTCAACTCCTTTAACTCCGTTGGGGCCATATGGTAAGGGGGAATAGAAATGGGTTGAATATCGAGAAGGAGGTCTATACCAAAATCTATTTCCCTTTCAGGAGGGACACTGAGAAGGTCAATTAGGAAGACATCTAAGAACTTATTTACCATCGGAACTGACTCAATAGGAAGGGCCTTGGACTCCATATCTCTAACCCTCACAAGATGATAAAGACACCCATTAGAGATCAACTTATGAGCTATAATGAAAGAGATAAATCTACCTTTGACCACTACATCATGACTCTCCCACTCAAGAACGGGTTCATTTGGGAATTGGAATTTGACCCTAAGATTCTACAATCAATAGAGGCATAGTATACATGCAACCAATCCATCCCAAGAATAATGTCAAAATCTATCATGCGCAACTCAACAAAGTCACATTGCAACAATTTATGCAAAATGCAAATGGAGCAATTTTTATAGACTCTACTAGCAACAATAGATGCACCAAGGGGAGTAGACACCTTATATGGCTCACACAAAAATTCGGGTTCAATATGAAATTTTTGGGCAACAAAGGGGGTAACAAAAGAATGAGTGATACCTCGATCAATCAATGCATACATATCAAAATCAAAGACTTTTAACATACCAGTGACAACATCGCGAACCTCTTTAACCCCTTGCCTCCCTTAGAATGCATAAAATCGATTGTGTCTTGGGGAACCACCTTATTGACCATCCCTTCCCAAAGGAATCGCATTAGCAGCCTAGACTTGAGGACGAACATCTTTACCCTTGTTCTAGTTACGAGAGTAATCCATCATCTTATGCCCCATTTCCCCACAACCAAAACATGCACTGGTATACCTTAAGCATTGTCTACCACGACCCTTATCATATTTTGGACACACAGCATTTGGCACCACAGCACATTACCTTGGGCCCTTGGATAGTCATTGGCAAGCCTCTATTAGTAGTATTGGAGGACCCTTGGACTTGATGGAACCGACCACCTTTAGGACTTTGGAACCTTCCCTCAAAATGGGCCCTCTTGGCCTCATTCCCCCTTCTCTTCCTCAATTTCTCCCCCTCCATTTGTTCGGCATAAGTCATCAAACGGGATAAATCCATGTCACTAATCAACATAGCGGATCAGCACTCCTCACTCACCAAGTCGAATGCACCCATCACGAACTTGGTTCATTCTAGACCTTAGGTCGGCAACCAAGTGTGGAACATATTTTGAGAGTTGGTTGAACTTGACGGCATATGCCCTTACATCATGGATCCTTGCTTCAAATTCATGAACTCCACCATTTTTGCTTCCCTAAGCTCAAGAGGGAAGAACCGATTAAGAAAATCCATCTTAAACTCCTTCAATAGAACCACATTATTATTTCCCTCCTCTTTATTCTATTGATTAAACCATATTTGTGCTGCCTCTTTAAGTTGATAAGCCGCCAACTCCACCTTCACCCATAATAGCTAATGCTTTGTAAACTCATCAATGAATTCTTGAGGGTCCTCATCCACTTTAGGCCCATTGAACTCAGGTGGGTTCATCCTCATGAAGTCTCTTACCCTAGATGCCAGAGTAGGAGCATAAGGGGCTTGGGCCCCTTGGTTGGCTTGATTAGCCTCAACTTGAGATAGCAAAGTGAGAGCATCCCAGAGCTCACCATGAGTCCATTATTCCTTAGGTGTGTGTGCTCTTCTTCCTCTTGTGATAAACATGACCTAGCATAGCAAGGAACAATCATTAGGGGGAAAACCTTACCTTAACATCTATAGCATGACATACAGTAAGAAGAAGGGGAACACTACCTAAAACGCCTCATAGCCTCTTGCTCATAGTTATGGTTCACAACACAACCATGAAAAAGACTCTAGTCGACGCGGTGAGTTGGATGCCGAGGATCATTATCAACCTAGTGTTATGATACCAAGTTTGTCACAACCCCAGCCTAGGACCTAGATATGACGTGGTGAATGGGGAACCCAATGGAACCCCAAACAAGCTTCTTTACATATCATTACACATCTTTGGTTGCAGAAGCATTAAACAATATTAATAGGAGTAGAATTAAGGGAAAAAGGGACTAAAGGAAAGCCTTTCATAACAAATGATGACATTAAATCAAGAGAGTCAAGGCTCAAAACATAATTGCATAACTTGTCCAACAACACCTCTACTTCATAGATAAGACTGGGGGCCAAGACAAGGAACCGGGCTCACCCTCATGGTCATAAGTATACAATAAAGGAAACATAGTTTTAATACATATCATAAGATCAAAGTCATTTTCCCCGAAATTGAGGACTTACCAACTAGCTTTGGGTAGAAGTACTAGCCATGAGGAGGAGGAGGATGATCAATCGATGCTTCGGTCCCTACATGGTAACATCATATGGGCATAGAGTATGCATTAGTACCTTTGAATGTACTAAGTCTGTAGGATGTAATACAAGAGATAGGCATTTGGCAAAATGCAATATCGTAAGCAAGAGATAGCATATTAACAATATGAAATGAATGAATGATACTTGAAGTAAAACATGCTTATATAGAAATATATTACATGTGAAGAAGGTGACCATTATTACATAACCAAGGCCTACTACCTCCTTGGTGAGGCAATTGAGGTATATACTCCCCAAGGTGGTAGTACCAGCCTACAACCTCTCGAGCTAGGCGAATGAGGTATATACCCCTCAATATGGTAACAAGGGACTACCACTCCCCGAGCTAAGCGAATGAGGTATATACCCCTCAATGTGGTAGTTCGGGCCTACTACCTCCCGAACTAGAAAATTTGTCAACTTTCATCACAATAGATACTTTTCATGAAATCATCATATAAATACCTTCCTTTCATCATCGTAGAGTCACTCAAGTCATAGGTCATGCAATGGATCATCAATAGTTCAAGAATCCAAAATCGAACATTTTATCAAACACTTGGTGGGTGTGTAATGCTAGTGTAAGATCATGCAGATCAAGAGTGGAATCATGCAAGAAAATCCAATATAAAATCATCCACCAACACTTGGTAATACTCTCATGCGATATATATCAAAACCCTTCATCAAAAATCAAACAATGGATCATAAAATCGTAGCTCAAAATGTGCTAAAATAGTCACAATTTCATGATACCCCAACATAGTTTGTACTCAAATTCATAATAAGTAATACTCATAAGTAAATCAACTTAAAATCATGCATTTTAGGCAAAAAGAAGAGTTGGGAACCATGGGTGAAAAAATCCAATAGTTGAAACCCACATACCTTGACTTTGGAGAATTCCTTGAAGAAGATTTGAATGGGGGCTTGAGCTTGGATGAATTCCTTAAGATCCAAAAGAGATTTGGAAACTTGAATTTTGAGAGAAAAAATAGTCTAAGGTTTGAGAGAGTCTTGGGAAATGCCTTGTATGATATGTAGGTGAAATATGTCTAAGTATAGATATTTTCATGCATAAGAAGGCTTAGACCCAAGACCCAAAAGTCTTGGACCAAAATAAAATAACTGGCACAAAAATACACTGAGGTGCGCCCTTGACGCGAAAACCTCACTGGAATTTGATTTTTCAAAAATTAAAATTGTGATTCATTTGCTCAAAAATTGGGATTAGACATATTTTTCACTCAATTTTTCCCCTTGATCAAGAATATAAAGTCGGATTTTTGATATCATGCATGGATTTTGAGATATTTGAGAATTATAATTTTGAGCACTTTCGAGGTATATATTTGGGTGCTTTTTTAGGTCATTTCAATCGTGCTTTCATCTGTTCTGAAGGACTCAAAGGCCTAGTGGCATTTACTTGTAGAGTATGGTTTGAAACTCGATCTGCTTAATGTATAAGTTGAGGATATTGAGAGAAAGAAAGCTTCACCTTCTAATGTGATGGCCTATAAGGTCAATATTACTGATTCCAAATACGATGTATATGCCTTGAAGTCCATAGACATCACCTCACTTTGGGGGGAGGGGGGATATGAGGTCCCCTCTTCTAGCACAGATGTTAAAACAGGGCCCGTGGGGGTGGGTGTGATAGAGTTAGTTCATGAGGCTATGACCATCGAGATAGATAAGAAGGCTTTAGTAGACATAGAGGTATGGGGTGAGATCAGGCCTCAATATGAGTTGCCGCTCCTTGAGGAGAGATTGGTCGAGGAAGTACTTGAGAGGTCATGTCATGATACTTCCATGATTAGTTCTAGCGAATCCTGTCCTTCTTTAGATACTATTGTCATATCTCTGGAGTCCTATACTCCTACTCCTCCATCCTGTACACCATTAGCCTAGCAAAAGTGTACAATAGCTATGCACCTACCCATGGGAATGGACAGCTTTGGAGCACTAATGCCCCGTTGGACTCTTCTTCATCTCCTCCACCTTCATCCACTTAACTCAAGGGGACTCTTACACCTTTTCCTCTCTATACTTATTTTTTTCTTTTTGTTTGCATTAAGGGTAATGCAATATTTTTTAGGTTCTGTGTCTTATGTTTGTTTTGGTGACCATCTACTTTTTTGTTTTGTTTGTAATGGTTGATGTTAATATTTAACAGTTGGCGATAGTTTGTTCAAGTTGTATATATTTTATTTTGGGTTGTAATAGTTAGTAATGGTGATTACTTTTTCATTATGGTGATGTTTTAATTTTAATTGTGGTGTTTTAATACCAGTCCTGTGTTGAGTTCAGAGCATATGTGAAAAGTCTTATTTCCAAAGTGATGCATTCTCAGCATTTTAAAAAGTTCGAGCATTGATTTCCAATATCTTTGACTTGAGTGGTACCATGAATGATAAATGTGTAGTTACTCACAAATTAGTCCATGTCTAGTGAACATGATCCATGCATGGACTAGGTGCATCTTGTTATGATTAAGTGAGTGTTGAGCTTGGATATATTGTGATCGTTCTTCACAAACTAGTGTTTTTGGGTCTCTATTTGCATTCAAAATCCATTGTGCCAAGTGTGGTGGATTTGTATTTGCAATGCATGTATCTTATGGAATAGAACTTTCTCGTTTAGTTTCTTGATTAGGGTGTCCATTGGAACTGATTTTGGGAAATGACCAAAGGCCATCTTTGTGATACCCACTTGAGCCAATATCCAATGAATGATACCCTTAGTGTCCCCTCTTTTTCCTAAATCCATTTATTTTGTAGCCATGTTAACAATCATCCCATTCAAAATTATTGATCATGAAACCTTGTTTGAGCCTTACCCTCCATGATTTGTCGAAATTGAGGCCAAAGCCTAAGTTGGGGGTGCGATAACCTACATGATCAATGGTCAATTTTTAAGAAAGGGTAAGTGCTTTTGGAAGTGAGAAAAGCAAAGAGTGAAAGGTTTGATATATATGTATAAAAAAGGAGTTGAAAGTCATGAAAGAAATCCTTTCGTTGCATAAAAGAGCTCAAATTGTGGGCATGGAAAGAATGAGAAAGTGGAATGAAGAAAAAGAGGGAAAAGAATGGTTGAATGGTGTGGGTTTGTGGTGACAAATGAAATAAGGAGATGGTAAGATGAATCATGGAGGGTCGAGTCACTTTTTTCCAGAACTTCCTACCTATCCCTAAGACAACCAGTACAAGCCTTTAACAAGTCCGTTGTGACCCTATGTTATACCCCTTGGGATCCTTGATGAATTGAAAAGAAAGGAAATCCTATTGGCATGATCATGCATGTCATTCCTTTTTTATTGGGTATGAGTGTTGTGTAGTTCCTCTAGAAGTGATGAAAGTACATAGGTCTTGTGTGAGTGAAGAATATTCTTGAAAATGAGAACACGTGGAATCATTTTAAGCATGAGCTTGCAAACATGTGACTGATTGTGAGCATAGCGTTGTCTTGATACTCTTTAGTCATGTCTTGAGGCCTCAAAATTGTGTAAGTGGTCTATGGAAGCTTTGTTGAGAGGCAAAAAGGTGTCATGTGAATGTTACTATCTTCTGGTAATTGATTGCTTGACTTGCTTGAGGGGAAGCAAAAGGTTAAGTTGGGGTGTTGATGAGTCCACAACTTGGACTCATATTCGGGCCTAAAAAAAGCTTAATATTTTTCTCAATGCATGATTTTATCTTGCGAACTAATTTAATCTAGTGTCAAATGAGGTTTGGAGATCAACAAGAAGACAAGGATAATTGAAAGAAAAACAAGGCAAAATCGACAAAAGGCGTTGTAACACCCGATAAAATTATCAAAATACCCTAGAATAGAGACGTGCACGTAACGCATCTTCCCATGCTCCATTTGCGAATGTGAGACCAGATACGCAATAAGCATGAAAAAAAGTGGGAAAATGGTGTCAATTGGATTTTAAAGAAATTGAGTCAAAAAATAATTTTTCGTAATTTGACGAAAAATAGTGTCGGTGCATGCCCAAGGTGCGACGCACCAGGCACGCGGACCAATACTTTATTTATTTTTATTCTTTTCGATGGGAAATTCCAGAATAAAAATATACATGTCCATGCCCAGTTTGCGACGCAGACAGTGAATTTTCGAAAAGGAACTTTTTCTTTTAATTTGAGGGGCATCCCGTTCAATTCCCAACCCCTCCTAAACTCAAGAACTACAAATTTAGGTTGTTTTGATGAATAAATAAGGTCAAAAATCCTTTTCTAAGTCCTCCTTCACAACATATGAAAGTAAGGGCTTGAGAAAGAAGAAGGAAGAATGTGAGATTGAAGAATTTAAGGAGAATACTTGACGGGTTATTGGAAGAGCTTTATCCCAGGTATGTAAGGCTAAACTAATATATTGGAAGAGCTTTATCCTAGGTATGTAAGGCTAAACTAACATAATGAAATTGTTCTCTCATGTGCCCCCTAGATTTTTTTATATAAGAGTTGAAGGTTCTTGAGTCTACATGCATGATTCTTGATTATTTTCTTGAGAAATCATATTTTACTACAAGTATTTTCAGATTTTGATGATCATCATAAACTTGTTTTCTTGAATTGAATATTATTTATGAGATATTGCAAAACCCTACAGATTAACTTTTAAAGGCATGCATGAATGAACCTAGAGATTGAGTCTAGAGCCTTGATTTTAGAATGTCGATTGGGATTGTGATTGTGATGTGAAAATGATGATGAGTTGATAACTTGATAGTCCCTTGAGTCTCCAAAAAATGAACTCTAATGATTTGTCAAGTCGATTGTTCCTTAATGATTGTTCTAAACCCTGAGCTATTGAGTGAGATGTTGGTTGATGAGATGATTAGTCTCTATGAGATTAATTGAAAGATTGTGCCTCCACAAGGCTGATTGAGATGATTGGATTGAGATAGTTTGATTGGATAGATTGTTTTGTGAGAATTGAGTCATGGTAGGAGTATCGAGCACCAAATAAGTAAGAGTTAGTCCAACTCGCACTCGTCATACTATGTAGCCAAGCATAGGTGAGGATTAGAATCATCAAAGCACATTATGTTGAGGTCCCCTCAGATTAGAAGTCCTTGAAATCAATAGAGGACTTATAGATCTGTTGTCTCGATTTGTACTTATCCTTATGGTTTCAATTTGTTCTTTACCTGGCAAGTATAAAATGGTGGTGGCAACATCATCATGATTGTATTACAATCACTAGATCATAAGTGACTGTTGTCAGATAAGAGAAACTCTCAAAAAGTTCCCAACTAAGTAATTTGAGTCTAGATAAGATGAGATGAAATGAGTTAAGATGAGTCCTCCTAAGATGAGTTTGATTTGATTGATGACGTTTGATGGGTTAGGTGGGTCATTTGTCTACTCTTTATTCTTGCTTTAGATAGACATTTGACATGCTGATGTGTTACTATCCTTGATGTTGATTGTTATTTTTGTATTATTCTACTTGTTTCGATTTCATTCTGCTATTGTAGATACCGTACATTTCACGTACTGATGCCACTCTGGAGCTGTATTATTTATGATTTAGACACACAGGATAGAGATCATCATCAGACGCATCATTGAGGATCTTTGGACATTCAGCGGATTGATGAGTCTCCCCTACTTCGGAGGATTCATTTACTTTATTTTTGTCATGACTTAGAGTTAGAGTTGCTTAGCTTTTCCTGGGCTTGATATTAGAGTCAATAGAGTCAACAAGCCTTTCAGATACATGCTCCAATAGCTTCTCCCTATTGTCCATGTCTTAATTTGCTAGTACTTTATTTTCTATGAAGTATAAGGCTCCTAATTTGGTCCAATTATCAAACCAAAAGTTGAAATTGCATGATCTCACTTGCCACCATATCTCATGTTCAACCTCCTCCCTGACCTTCACCGTGCCTCTCCAGACTTGCAAGCCTCTCTACATGACACAATTACTAGGTGGAATTTTTTGTAATACTTGTTCCACATAAATTTAGCCCAAAGGGAATTTGTTTTACCAATAAGGGGTTGCTTGGTAGGCGGCATTAGAAGAAATAATCCATGGATTACATATGGTATTAGCTAATACTATGTTTGATAGGATTTTTAGACCTATGTATAGCTAATCCATGTATTAGTTAATACATCATACATGGTATTAGCTAATACCTCTCATTTTGTGGTATTAACTAATACCTTGGATTTAATACCATGGGATAAATATATAAAGATAAAAATATCATCAAATTCTTTTACTCTTTTTTGTTATTTTCATGATTTATATTTTATATTTGTAATTTTGTATTAGTAAATTTATTTAAATAAATTAGCTTACAAATTTTATTTGTGGGTTCATATTTTCATAATATAAAAACAAATAAATTTACCATGTCAAATTTTTAAATTTTATTTATTTGTAGTTTCATATTTATATAATAAACAAAAAATATTTTGCCACATCAATTTTTAAAAAAAAAATTATTTAGTTGAGTGATTTTATTGATACAAAACTAAGTTCAATGATGTTAAATATATTCTCAAAGTTGAGTGACCTTCTAAGATATAAACACTATACTAAAACTACAATTTTCAATTTTTTATGTATAAATAAAGATTGTTTATTTTACAAGTATTTACCATCTTTTTTATTTTTAATAATAGCTGGTCTACCTTTATTAAATTAAAAATTGACGTTTTATTAGTAATGAATTTGTTAAGATCACAATTATTTATTCTCAAATAATTCAAGTGAGAAAATAATAACCATGATGACAAAATTATTGTCTTCCTAGCTAGTTAAAAACTACAAAAAAAAAAATCTACTTTGATTCCATAATAATTCAAGGGTAGAATTGAAAAGAAATTTTTATAGAGTTTTAAACCAAGCATAACATTAGATAGGATGTAATAAACCAGACACTTGATAAAAAAATAATCCCTGCATTGCTAATCCCTGCATCATTCATTTTTGTATCAAACGACCCCTAAAAGTCCACCATAGTTTAGCCAATTAGGCCTTATTCACATCGTCGAGTGATCTAAAGCCCAAACCCCCTTAATCCATAGGGTAGCACAAGTCCGGCCATTTTACCCAGTGTTTGCCACTTACTCCATCTTTGCCTCCCCAAAAGAATTTTGCCAGTAACTGATGCACCTAATCTATGACCTTTCATAGAGGTCTTGTTACTGACAGAAGGTATGTAGGAACTAATGCAGTACATGTTTAATTAAAATTTTCTTCTCTCCAGCTGATAACAACTTGTTGTGTCATAAAAAAATTCTTCTTGCAATCTCCCTCAACATCTCTACATAATAATAGGCTCTTCCCCTCCCAAAGAAAACCAGGCAGCCCAAATATGTAAAACGGAAATTGTCAATCTTCTCAACTGTATTGCAATATTTAAGGGGGTATTATCATGTAGGTAGAAGTGGATTTTGTTTTTATTGACCTTCTGCCCTGACACCAACTCATAGTCCCTTATTACCTTCATCATTTTAATAATTGAATTCCTGTACCATGAGCTAAACAAGATTGTGTCATCTGCATAGGCAAGATAATTAATTTTGGGGCTCCATTTAGGGAGACCAAAGCCTTTATATTCACCATCCTCATGTAGGCTATTCAAACCCCTTGACAAAACTTCTGCCGCAATAATAAATAGGGCAAGGGATAGTGGGTCACCCTGTTTTAGCCCTCGTGATGATTGGAAGAAGCCGTAGGACTTGCCATTTACTAACACTGACTACCAGTTGTTAGATAGCAATCTCCATATCATATCGACAACATACTCACCAACCCAAACTTCCTTAGCACCTTAGTTAGAAAAATCCATGATACTCTATGATAGACTTTCTCTATATCCAACTTAACCACCACATTTACATCCTTATTTCTCCTGCCTATGTCTTCACAATATTTCTTCCTTTCACAAAAATGACTGATTTTGTGTGATAATTTTAGGGAGAAACCTTTGCAATCTTCTATGCAATGTCCTTGAAATGATCTTATTAACAAAAGAGCATAGACTTATGGGTCTCATGTATGAATACGTTCTCATTACTTCCTTCTTCGGAATCAATACTAAATTTGTGTGAGCCACAAACATGGTCAACTCATATCCACAAAAGAATGCTTTCACAACATTTGTGATGTCATCACCTACTATATTCTAGCATTCTTGTAAAAAGGTCCCCGTGAGTCCATCAAGGCCGCTGTCACTATCCCCATTTAAACTAAAAACCACTGCCCTAATCTCCTCCTTTTCAGGCATTACAGTTATGTCTTCATTGTCTTCTACAGTGATTAGTACTGGCAAATGATTTAGCATGGAGTAATCATTGTTATCATTATGCTCTTTAAACTGATTTTTGAAAAAAATCACTATCTTTTCTCCAATTTCTACTTCTGTCTTCAGCAAGTCACCCTGGTCATTTTGGATTTCTGAAATATGAAGCTTTTCCTCCTCCCCTTAACATAGGAGTGAAAAAACTTTGTATTTCTATCTCCATCTTCTAGCAACCTTATCCCCAACTTCTGTTTCCAGAATTCCTCCTCTAACTTCAAAATATTTTTCAATTCTGCCTCTAACCTTTTTAGAGTTCTACTCTATTTTTAGAGCTAGGGTCCATCACGAATTGCATTTTCTTCATTCTGATAACATCTTCAATCATGGAAATACGTTGAAACACATTCCCAAACACGTCTCTACTCCATGTAGTAAGGCCTTTTTTCACTTTCTTCATCTTCGCCTGAAGCTCCATCAATGAGCTTCCAACAAAATCTACCTTCCAGAAATCCCTAACAACGTCCTTAAATTTTTAATGATTTACCCACAAATTTAGGAATTTGAAAGGGTTTCTTACAGATTCTTGATCAGTATTACATATCAAGTGCGGTAGGGCATGATTAGAACCTTGCCTAATAAGATGATTCACCTTAAATATAGGAAATAGATCTAAGAAGCTTTGGTTCACCAGTATTCTATCTAACCTATTGAAAATGCAACCCTCATCCACATGTCCGTTCCACTAAGTTTATCGACACCTAATGAATTTAACCTCTTCTAATCCACAAGAGTTAATGAAGAAGATAAAATTTGTGTCTTTCGCTTGTTAAAAATTCAATCCGCCAAGTTGCTCTTTCCCAATAAAGATTATATTAAAATCCCACGAATGATCCATGGGCAATTACACACCTCTTGTAATCCTTGCAATTCTTCCCATAACTCCAGTCTCTTAAGTGTGATGCACCTTGCATAAACCACCTGTTATCCAAAAGACACTATTATTTCTTTTGAAGCAGATGGTTACATGTTGGATAACATCAGTCACCAAAATTACTTCACATTCTTTCCCTAAAAAAAAATCAAATCCTTTCAGAATGATTGACTCTTGCACGACTGAAACCCAACTAAATTCTATATTGATCAATGTGTGACAGATCCTGAAAAAGGCTCTATTAATGCAATAAATGAATAATGATTGAGTCTTTTCAGATCCATTAGTCTATCCATCAAATTTTCTGTGCTAATAGACCTAATATTCCAAAAAAAAAAATTTCAATCATTGTTCACTAAATAAAGGTGTATCTCTATTGCGCCTTATCTTCACTTGAAGCAGAATAAAGAACCTACCCTTCTTGGCACTATACTTCAACCTACATGTATGTCTGGGTGAAAATCTCCCACTTGACTGATTTGATTAATGTTGTATTCAATATCCTCATCCTATTCTCTGTGCATTCTTCTCAGAATTTTTCCTTCTTCTACTTCGATTAATTTTATTCTCTTATTCAACTGATCAATCAATGAGCTTTCCTCCTCCACATCTTTATTCTTTTCATTGTTGTGGACCTCTTCCCCTAATGTGCCCTTTCACTAATCAATTCAACAGCCCCTCTTGGAGTCTTCGAGTTTTCCCGTGTTATTCCCACCTCCTTGTTGTTCATTCCATCCACCTCCAATTTTTTATCCTTGTTTGTGGACCCTTTGTCACACTATTCACTAGAAACTTATTGAATCACCCTCTTTCCTTTGTTGCCACCCAATCATGTCCCAGGTGTTCGTTCTTGTGGTTGATGCTTTTTCCTGATCATTAGTTGTTTCTCCCTGCTCCATCTCCTCATCCTTGTTATCTTCTTGTAATGCCAAATATTTATTATGAAATATATTATCAGTGCATTGCCATTCCTTTTTCAATGTAGGTCCACCCTTCCCTCTTTAGCTTTTTTGCTCTGTCCCTCCTCTCCGATAGGCATTGTCTCCCCCTTCTCTTTTGCAACATCAGGCATGTTCTAATTCTGTTCTCCTTGGGCATCTTTTTCCTTCTTGTCAGGGAATAATTCTGGATGTAACATGTAACATTGTTTCACTCGTGACCTTGTATCCTGCAATTTTGGCAGTATTTAGGCATGTTATCGTACTTGATGGTGATCCACCTTTGAATAATCAGCTCCTTAGATTCCCTCACACCAATTTTAATTCGCTTTGGGAATTCTATCAGGAGATCCACTTTTACTTTGACCCTAGCACAACTAGGTCTGGTCTAATTTTTAGTAGCCAAGTCTCCTTGTAGTGGCTTTCCTACTACATTGGTAAGTGGGAATATGGCATCCTCTCCAAAGAAATTTGGCGACAACGAAGGAAAAGAAATCCAGGCTACCGCAGTAGTTGTCTCTTCTTCTGTATTAAACATCGGATGCCACTTAAACATTCTTATAGAGAAAGAACTGGCTTTTATGGTGATATAAAATACGGGTTTTGACAAAAGATGGAAGTAATCTTCCATTAGGAATGCCATAATTAGGACGTGCCTATTACACAACAAACCAATCTTGCACCCCCTTCCAATTCGCATTATTTTGGTATGATTTTTCGTATTCATGTATGTCAGTCCACCCGATGAAAATTTCCCAAATTTTCGTTTACTATCATCTAATCAATTTTTGCCCGATCCCAAATCACATGTGGCTCTCCATGCAAATGCATAATGGGCTTCATAAGGATCAATTTAACTTGGGCTTTGGATTGTTTTAGCATGTCTGCATATGTTTTAATCGACAATGATGGTACCCTATAAGAATGTGGGAGGCTAGTGGCTGGAACAGCCATGAATGGTGGTTGTAAGTAAACTTAGGGTTGTGGTGGTAGTGTAGGGTTGTAGAGAGTTTCATATACTCAAACATAGGTAATTTGTATCTATTTTCTTCCTATAGATACCCCTAGATTTAGCAAGTACCAAACATGTGGACTTTGTTAGGGAAAGCTTTGGAATTACTATCCTCTAATTACTAATCAGGTGGCTAAATGGGAATATCCTGATATAAGCAAGTTTAGATGTAATTCAGATGGCTCCTTTGATCATAATATGGATAAGAGTTGTGTTGCTTTTTGGGTTAGGATTCATCTTGGAAAATTGATATTTGTAGAAGCTAAAAGAGTGGAGGTAAGCTCTGAAAAGCAAAAGTGAGAGCTATAATGCTTGCAATTGAATATTGTATTAACAACAATATCCTTCATCTTACAATAAAATTATTTCTTTAATTACAAAAAGATAATGGATGGATAATGAAAAATACTTTGGGTTATTGCAATTGAAGTTAGAGAAATTAAGAGAATGGTGATAGAATTTGAAGTGGAGACTATGAAATTTTTCAGAGTGGACATTGTGCACATTTTAAATGTAGAGATTGTGCACATTTTCAGAGAAGGGAAAACATTGTAGATTTTTTCAACAAGTGGTGTTTAATGATGCAAGTATAAGCATGAAACAATATCACACAGTTCAAGAATTTTCGCAAAAGGCTAGAGCTATACTTGAATTAGAGAAAAATCAAGTGTCAAACATCATATTGAAAAAGAGCCAAAAAACGGTCATACAACTTGAATATGATCTAATCAACAAACAATAGGGAAGAATACAGGAAGATCACCTGTAAAGGACTATCGAGAAACATAGTTGGGATATTTTTCAAAATTAATACAACAAACTTATTTTATCATCATATATACCAGAGCATAGAAAGGATTTTAATGGAAAAAGTGTTCAATACCTTCTAAAATTGAGGGTTCTTGTAGTGACATCAATTTCATTGGAACTTAATCTATAGAATTTAAAATGTTATTAAGTAGACCTCATTTTAGCAATTTTATCTAAGTTTTTTCAATCTAAAACCTTACCTTGAGTATGGTTGAAACGCCCCACATGTGCTTCAAAATGCCCCATAACCGTAATTTTTATATATCTCAAAATCTGTGTTTGATTTCAAAAATCCAACTTCATATTCTCGATCAAGGGCAAAATTGAGTGAGAAATGGTATAACCCAAATTTTGAGGATCGTAGATAAAAAGAATTTTTGCTAATTTTGGATTTCCATTGGTTGTCCATGCCCTGGCTACGATGTGCCAGGAGCACAGAGTAGTGTATCTTAGATTCTGCTTATGGTTTGCATCACGCCAGGGGGTGCGGACCGAGTTTGTTATTTTCCTTGGCTTTTCTACTTCAGCCAAGGTCATTGTGGTCATAGTTCCATGCCCACTTAAGCGTGACATTACCCATACTTAGCCATTTTTCAACTCTCTAACTCACAAAACCCTCTCTCAAAACTCTCTAAACCTCTCTAAGACTCTACCAATTCTCTCATTCAAATCTAATGATCTCAAGCTAAACTTTGAAAATCAAGGATTCATTTCAAGATCCAAGACTACTTCAAGTTCACCTCAAAGAATTCAAGGTTTAATGTATGTGGGTTTCATTCATCGGGTCCTTTCACCCATGGAGCCCAACCTTCCCTTTTCATGAAAATTGTATGTTTTCAAGTTGTATTACCTATAGATATCTCTTATCATGGTTTATGAATATAATTTATATTGCGATTTTATAAAATATTGCTTAACTATACATGACTATTTGTTTCAAACTTATACCATAATTGATTTTGTCCATTGAGACTACGCATGTTTTGAGCAATGAAATTATGAACTATTATGAGCTTTTGTGATGGATTTCAAGGTACCCAACATGAGGGTTTTACTAAATGTTGGTGGATTGATTTGTATTGAGTTTACTCATCTTATTTCACTCTTGAATTGCATGATTTTGACCAAGTATCATGAACCCACCAAATGTATGATAAAATGACATGACGAAAAATCTCAAGTTATTGATGATCTATTTCATGATTTACGAGTCAAGTGATTATATGATGATTAAGGGATTTCAAGAATGTATTGAATTCATGAAAAAGTATATATGATTTTACAATTACCAATTTAAGCCTTATTTCAAGATTTTACCTCTTGTAAGTCACATGTTAAAGCAAAGATTCATGTATGATTATGATTTACTCTCAGTTCAAGTTGGGCACATGACTAGAGGTCAAGCATGTTTAAGAGCTACTCAAGTCATGTTCTTACAAGCTATTCATTTTATAATTAAAGTATGATTATTTCAAGTTCCATGGGATTTGACTTAGCACCGATTGTGGCTTATTATGGGGGCTCGACTCAAGGGGTCCTTTTAGTCTCTAAACTATGTACCAGCATAGGATTATGATTATTACCCTTTCTATACTATCCATCTAGTTCATGTTATCATGTATGTTTTGCCTTGGCAAGTAGACCACTCTTCGTCAGGGGGCTGTCATGCCCAATCCCCTAAACTGAGGGGGTGTTAGGCCTCGGAGTCCAAGTTATAGCTACCTGGTCTACGTTGATTGAGGTCACTTCCCACATATGCATGATATATA
>JAABOM020068214.1:0-38689 GCA_011800125.2 Solanum clarkiae | reverse complement strand
ATAATAATAATAATAATAATAATAATAATAATAATAATAATAATAATAATAATAATAATAATAATAATGACAATAATGATGATGATGACAATGATGATGATGATGATGATAAAAAAATCGAAACTTAAACAGGAGTTAGAAATACACAGCTATGTTATCCCAAAGCAATAACAATCACTGTGAAACAAGGAAGATTTTAAATTAAAAGAAGAAGAAATTGACTTAACAAAAGGTGAAACCAAACCCACCAGTATGCAATTGTAAAGACAAGATGGAAACTTCTAAAAATAACCATATTTTAGAGAACTTAAAGACTAAATAACAAAACTTGATCTATCTAAATCTTAACGACAGGGGAGAAATATTATCCTCTTACTCTCGCTTGCTTAACGACAGGGGAGAAATATTATCCTCTTACTCTCGCTTGCAATGGTCATTTCTCTCCCTAGAATTGCATTTTGGCATACTAATACAGGATGGTCAATACAGCTCCGACGGGTCTCCTCCGTCCACCGGACCAAGCTCAATCGGAGCCCCATAAGGAATTGACCTCACCCCAACAAGAATATTCGTCAAACTCCTTCCATAGCTCCCTGAAGTTAGATTCCATTAAAATGAGTATGGGAGCAACTTCGCAGAGTGGACTAGTTGGGATCAAGAGAATAAGTACCTAACACAACCTGAGAATGATGAGAATGATTCAACACACCAAGAGCTACAAATTCTCAAGAGATCAAATTGGATTTATACTGAAAAGTCCCCTCAGCTAATTGAAGAAGATCGAACAAAAGAGAAGATCGGGGTAGGTTCTCAACCCCTCAATTCGCCGGTTCACAACTTTACAAGCAAAAAAGAAGATCAAATTCGAACTCAAGAGAGATGACACGGTGAAATTGTTGGGAGGAAATCAATCCCAGGATACTGGCAAGCCACTAGATGCAAGTCATCCTAGGCCTGAGCTATTGCAATAGGAACTTAATGATATCGAGGGTAATACTCCATTAGAGATACAAGGGCGTGCAAACTTAACCAAAGAACATGGGCAAAAACAGCTCGATTCTGAAGCAATTTCAGAACATAGACCCAATAGCCATATCGACAAAGGAAAGAAGAAAGTACAAAAACAACCCTATGCTGGTGATCAGGAGGAAAACAGGATTGCAGGTAAGTCTACTAATCCTAACAACTTTAATCTTGTGAGTAAACATGTCCTGAATGATCCTATGGATACTCGGTTGCACTCCAAAACAAAAGAGCAAAAAGATGTTGGACTAGCCCCTTTAGTGCAGGGAAAAGATCAGACTAACAATGTTAATCACATGATCCAACCTAGTAAAGTGAATAATCTCCCTAAGGTTTCCAATAACTTCAACAAACCAACTCCAAACAACTAAAGAATCAGACCTCTGAATCAGCTGACCAACTCTAATGATAACAATAAGCAAAGTTAGTTAATATAATCCAACCAAAATCAGAAGAACGATCAGAATTCTGAGCCAGCTCCTTACACTGTCATCCAATCATACACTGCTAGACTCGGAATGAATCAAGCTAGGAATGAGGTCCCAATTGAGATTTCTAAACCTAAATTTACCTCCCAGTAGGGCCTCCCAATAATCATTTTAAAAAAAGATGATTTCATGATTAAATTAGCTACAAGTTATAAGTACACCCTCATAGGCAAGTTCAGTAACACTATGCCTAAAGTAGAGTTGATAAGAAAAAAAATTATTCTTTAAAATCAGCTGACAGGTGGGGTTAAGATTGTGCATTTTAACGCAAGGCATATCTTCATTGACTTAGACAATAAACTAGACTATGTCACTGTTTGGAGAAAACAGAGAATGCATATAGAAGGCCAACTTAAGAGGATTCAAACTTGGACTACTAACTTTAGACTTGACGAAGAGACTCCATAGTTCCTATTTTGGGTCATATTTACCTGAATTGTCATGGTATTGCTTTAACAAAGTCTTTGTAAATGAATTGCTAGCTCCTATTGGCAAGGTCTTATATCTTGATACAATCTCCACATAGAAGACTAGAGATAGTGTGGCAAAAGTAAAGGTTCAAGTTGACCTCACCAAAGAGAGGTCATCTCACCAAGGTTGCCTGCATTTATTCATGATTGAGTATTGGCCTAGATGAGGAAGATATCATACAAAGAAGCTGGCAAATTTTTCAATATAAAGGAGTCCCTGATCATTGCTCCTATTGCAAGCATCAAGGACATATGAAGCATGCATGTACTATCAAGCAAAGGGATGAGGAATCCAAAAAAAAGGAACAAGAGGCTAAAAAGAAAAATAAAAACAAAGTAGAATCTGTGAAGAAGGATCAGGACATGACCCAAAATAAGCAGGAAATCAACAAACATCAGGAAGCTCAACTACATAATGAAGCTTTACCTTCTTATGACACTCAACATAAAACACAAAAAGAGCAGGGTAAGGTACATGAAGGTCAATGGCACATTCCAAAGAGAAGGAATGGTAGAAATCAGTTTAACAGTCAGCCCAAAAAAGTATACAAGACAGTAGCAGCTCAGCCAAAGACGACATGAGATCAACAACAAGTTAACCTATCAGGTATGACAACTAATAATATTCCTATTTAGAATAACTTTATGGGTTTGGAAGTGCAGGATCATGCGAACAAGGAACTAGAGGAGGTCAATATGTCTAAAGGAGTCATCAGTAACAAGAAGGAGACAAACAATCAAGCAGAAGGAAACAAACATCAAAACCTGGTCATAAGTATTGACTAAGTGCTCCCTAGAACCCATCTACTTCTGATAATATTATTGTTGTTAAGGATGTTGAAGGAAGGAAGGTTGGGAATGATATAGAGCAGATCACTAACCTGCAGGAAGGGGTACCTGGGGGGGGGGATCTATCTTGTGTTTTGTGTGAGAACCATCTCATTGACCCTAGAAGTATCTTAGAGCCCCTGCAACCCCAAGTAATGGCTTAGATATGTAGAAAACATCTCTGAGAATCCAGGACCAAAATATCCAAGCTACTAAAGAAAGATTGAAAAAATGATTCAGAACATCCATGACAGTGGACTACATATTGACACTCCCAAAGTAAAATAGAAGATTGTATCCCAGGATAGATCTAGCGCCAGCCAGAGCCACAAGAAATACAATTATCCAGATCTTAATGTCCACAACCCCAGTCAACTAGAACCAGACCAACAAAAACCCCTCAATAATAAATCTCAAGACAGACTTAGCAAAAAGAAAAGGGATGCCATCAAGAGAAAGAAAAGATATGGATAATCCTAGCACTACTATTAAACAATCTGCTAAGATCATGGATGAATATGAGGTGGTCCATTATGAAGAGGAGCTAGATCATGACAACCAATCAGTTGATGAAGCAAAGGAAATTACTGAGCAACTTATTAAAGCTTTTGACCTTACTTCTCTCACTGATCAGCAAATTGAGATTTGACAGTTTACAGGGAAACAAGGGCTATCTCCACAAGGAAGGAGAGATCAGAGAACTCTCAATCAGCAGACAGGAACCAATACATCTAAAAGTGCTAGTCTCAAACGCCAACTACAAGCCACGAGTAGGTGGAGGAGTTCCTGTACTTACATGGTTAAATTATGCAGGCAAAATATGCGTTAGTACGTTGAAATGTACTAAGTATGTGAGATGGAATGCATGTATAAAGTTGTAATGCAATTATTCATAAATATGACATATAAATGTGTATGAGATAAAAAGTACATAAAGTGAGATTAAGCATGCACAAGGAGTCTAGCTCAATATGGATAAGAGTCAATGCATGAGAAATCACATGTAATAGAGTCAATATCATAGAATCATAAACTTGTGGGAGAAGATCTTAACCAACATATAAGACCATGTGAGCTCCTGCATGGAATCCAACATAATCCCCTATTTTGGCACAGAGAGACCACTTACCAGGCGGAACTCTGTTAGCTTTGCATGAATGTTAATAACATAAATGGCCTAAGTGGATCCACTAGGCTAGCCTACAAAGGATCCTATGGTGGCACATAATTAGGGACATTGAGATTTATCTTTAATAGGTCTTGCCGCAACTAATGGAATGAATCTCAATCTCAAGTCCACTCGATCCTAAGTCATCACACAGAATCTTTAAAAGATAAGTTAGAATCATAAGTAGCAATCATAGAAGTAGCTCGAACTTTAGGAACCACCAAGTGAGTATTGTCCGGTCATCTTGTGGACCTTCTTAAACATACATACAACAATTATCAACATGCTTATATCTTTGAAAAATCATAATTATAAACTCATATTTAATACCCTAATCACCATTCTAAATCATGTAGGACTTTACTTGAAGACTAGATGGGCTAGGATTTTAAACGGAACAATCATAAATCACATAAATCATGAAAATATACTCTTTTGGAAGCATGTAAAACAACCCACATCTTATCACCAACAAAATTTGTTATCGGGGTTATCATCAATACCTTAAATACATGCGTATGCTTAGTAAAAATATCACAGGATATTATGAATATCCTTTATTAACATAAAACATCATGAATCATCATAAGAATGGATAACTTAGAATCATAAGTAGCAATCATAGAAGTAGCTCAAACTTTAGGAACCACCAAGTGAGTATTGTCCGGTCATCTTGTAGACAACATGCTTATATCTTTGAAAAATCATAATTATAAACTCATATTTAGTACCCTAATCACCATTCTAAATCATGTAGGACTTTACTTGAAGACTAGATGGGCTAGGATTTTAAACGAAACAATCATAAATCACATAAATCATGAAAATATACTCTTTTGGAAGCATGTAAAACAACCCACATCTTATCAACAACAAAATTCATTATCGGGGTTATCATCAATACCTTAAATACATGCGTATGCTTAGTAAAAATATCACAGGATATCATGAATATCCTTTAATAACATAAAACATCATGAATCATCATAAGAATGGATAATATCTTAAAGGAACTTAGAACAAAAGGTAAAGTACTTTAAATAGGACTTTATTGGTGGAAAGATACCCATAAATCAAGATCACATACCTTAACAAGTTGTGGGAAAACTTGAAGCCTTGAGAAGAACCTTGGAAACCTTAGCATTTGCCTTGCCTTCTAGAGAGTGCCCTAATCTTAGAAATATTTGGGAATTTGAAAAATGAAGAGAATGGGAGTTTCTTTGAGTTTGAGATCTGATTCAAGGCCCTAAAGTTCACCAAAATGACTTAGTTTAGATATTGAAATCACGGAATTAACAAAATTGTCCCTCATTAAAATTGTTGGATTGACCCTATGAAAGCTCATTTACGGACAGTGGGATGAACCACAGATAGTAGGTCCTGCTAACTATTCCAAAATCCCTGAAATTATGTTGTTGAACCCAAAATTACAAAACCATGTTACAGGCCATATTGAAACGGTCCAAAAATGTGCTTCGAGAATGCTCATAATCGTAATTTTTATATATCTCAAAATTCATCCGTGATATAGAAAATTCGACTTCATATTTTCGATCAGGGGAAAATTGAGTGGGAAACACGTATAACCCGAATTTTAGAAGACCCGCAGCAAAAATTAATTTTCACTAATTTTCATAAAATAGTGTGCATCTGCGACTAGGCTACGACACGAACTGGGCGCAGATTAGTGTTATTCTTTCCTCCACAATGGGTTCGCGTCATGGACTAGTACAAGTTTTTTCTCAATTTTTCTGTGTTGACCAAGAGCATTGGGGTCATAGCCCCATGCCTATTTATGCATGAAAACACCCATACTTAACCATTTTTCAACTCTATATCACTCAAAACCCTCACAAGAACCTCTCCAAGACTTAAGAAAATATCTTATTCAAATTTCAAGGATTTCAAGCTTAATTTTAGAACTCAAGGATTTTCTTCAAGATCTAAGTTCTCTTCAAGCTTATCTCAAGGAAACCCAAGTTTGAGATATGCGGGTTTCTTCCATTGAGTCCTTTCATCCAGGAGCCCAATATTCCTTTTATAAAAATTGCATATTTTTAAGTTGTGTCATCTATTGGCATCTTTTATTATGGATTATGAGTATAAATTATGTTGGGATATTATGAAATATTGATTGATTATGCATGTCTATCTATTTCAAGCTTATACCATGATTTGATTATATATATTGAGACTATGCTTGTTTTGAGCTATGAAACTATGATCTATTATGAGATTTGATGATGGATATCAAGGTACCCTACCTGAGGGTTTTACTACATGTTGGTGGGTTGATTTGCATTAAGTTTCGTCATCTTATTTCACTCTCAAATTACATGATTTTGAATAGTATCATGAACCCACCAAGTGTTTGATAAAATGTCAAGTCAAGAATTCTCAAGTTGTTGATGATCTATTTCATGATTTGTAAGTCAAGTGACTACATGATGATTAAGGGATTTCAAGTATGTATTGAATTCATGAAAAGTATCTATGATGTTACAAGTATCAAGTTAAGCCTTATTTCAAGATTTTTACCTCTTATGAGCCATTTATGATAAACCAAGGGTTCATGTATGATTATGATCTACTCTCATATTTCAAGTTAGGCTCACCATTAGAGGTCAAATATGTTTATGAGCTACTCAAATCATTTTCTTACAAGCTATTCATGATATGATTAAAGTATAATTATTTCAAGTATTCCGTGGGATTAGACTTAGCACTGATGGATTGGATGTCGGCGTGGACTATCTTCAAGGGTCCATACTCCTTTTCTCAAACTATGTGTCAACATAGGATTATACTTCACCCTTTCTATACTACTAGATCCATTTAGTGCACTTTATTATGAAATCCACTCCGAAATGGGACGGGTTCCCATAAGGAGGGTTACTTCTCCGAAATGGGATGGGCTCCCGTAAGGTGAAGTACAACTTACTTTGGCAAGTAGACCACCTCTTTACTAATGAGGGGTAATCATCGGGATTCCAAGTTGTAGCTCGCTTGGTCTTAGTTTTGTCAGTTAGGGTCTCTTCCCACACATGTATTATGTTCTATGCAAGTTGAATAATTTACAAACATATTTTACTACAAGCATTAATAATGCATGCCATATTGAGGTTACACTTGTCTATTGCTTGTTATTATGCATTTTGACTATATTGGCTTATGCCTTGTTGCATTGCATCCTACATGCTTAGTACATTCAAACCTACTAACGCATACTCTATGCCTACATGATATTACCATGTAGGGATCGAAACACATTTTATTCATCCTCCACGTAGCTAGTATGATCCTTTGAAACTAGCTTTTGGTGATTCTTCAAGTCCAAGGACATTATCTTTATTACTCTTGTTATTCTGAGACTTCTTTATGTCGAACATTTGTTACTATGAGGGTGAGCCCTAAAAGTGTCTTGGCTCCCGCTCCATTCCATGATAGAGGTGTTGTTGGATATTATGATGTACTTATGCTATGAGCTTGACTCTTTACATTTTTGTGAATATCAAGTTTTTCCTTAGTCCTGCTACCCTTTTTATCATATCTCTTGTTATTGTTTACTTTGCTTCTGCGTCCAAAGATGTGTGATTGATATGCTAAGAGGCTTGTTTGGGTCCCTTCGAGTTCCTATTCGTCGTGTCACGTCTAGACCTTAGGCTTGGCTCGTGACACGTATAATGACTTATGGTAGTGGTTGGACTCATAGAGTCCTTCCACACTTAGCCACTTTTCTCATCTTTTTGTAACCTATCCACAAAGGAATTCTACGGGCTGTACATTGTTCTATGGGGTGTGCTGGTAACTTGTGGATCACTTCCAACAAACTCTAAATTTTCTTCATGTCTGATAGTCCCATTCATGACCCTATATACGGACCGTCATCCTTTATACGGGTCATTACTGGGTCCATGGGTTATCCCACACTTGAAAACGTTTTTCCTTTCCTAAAGTTCATGTTTAAGGACCAAACATACGGACCGTAACTCCTCCTATGGGTCGTAAATCAACGTCGTGAACTTGACTTCAGGTCATTTTCTCCAGGACAACTTTTTGCTCTCTAGGCACATAAACTGGGGGTTGTCACATTAAAAGTTTGTTAACCACAATAATTTATTTGTTGCTAAATATATTATAGACACTAAAAGTTTATGAGACTTTACAAGATGTGTTAGATTACTGTTACGATTTTTTGGAGGCCACTTTACCCTAAACACTAATTTATGCTTCTGTAAAGGTGGAAATAGCATCTCAGGTATCTCATAAATTTTGAAATATTCATAAAGAGATCAAAATATGGCTCAAGGAGGTCAAAATCATCTTACATTTGAAAAATACACCACTAACGACCTTCGAATCATAGTGAAATTTAAGAAAAGAAGAATCAAGAGAGGAACAAAATTTTACCCATATTGTAGGAATAAATTTGTACACATATTTTTTATGAATAAAATTATATATTTTCATATTTTATTTGTGATTGCAATTTATTTTCTATCATAACTAATTTATTACAAATAAATTAAATTGGCATGCCCAATGGGCTCAAATATGTCCTTTGTCTCTTCTCTCACAAATCCAGATATGCAAATGTAAAGCCACAAACCATGAGTACTTCAAGCTTTATCATTCAGTTTCATCAAGTCTACACTCGGACAAGTCTTGAAGTAGGGGGCATTTGTGGATAATGAAATTTTATGAGACTCTATAAAAAATGTAAGATTACATTCAGAGATTTTTGGAGGCTGCTTTACCCTAAATCCTAGCTTATATGTATAAAAGAATATTATATTTTCTTAAAAAGGCATCTCAACCATCCTATGAACTCTAAAATATTCATAAAGAGATCAAAATAGGGCTCCAGGTAGTCAAAGTCATCCTATATTTGAGAAATACACCACCAATGATTCTCAAATCTTGGAGAAATCTAATAGAGAAGAATCAAGGGAGAAAAACATTTTTACCCACATAATTTATAAATAAAATTATGTTTCTTCATATTTTATTTATGATTGTAATTTATTTTCCATCATAATAAAATTTGTTGCAAATACGATTTTTAGTGGTACATAACACTTTCTGTAAATGCCCCTAAAACCTACAATAACCTTGGATCCAATATCAATTAACTAATATCGATAAAGACTTTAAAGCTCTTAATTAATGCTCATGTTTATTGTCGTCAAAGGTTTTTTTTATTTTAGTGATTATCCCTTATCTTGAGTGTAATGTGTAACTTATTCAAAGTTTAAGAAGCACAAGAGAAATCTAGTACAGAAGAATCAAGAGAGAAACGAATTTTTACCCACATAATTTACGAATAAAATTATATTTATTCATATTATATTTGTGATTGTATTTTTTTAATTAACTATGGGCTCAGAGGCCCGGTTTATTAATCAAATGAAATCTAATAATAAGTCTGATTCGGAGGCCCAAAACTACGATATATATACTTGACCCCTACGTAATAGGGGCTTCTAGATTCTAAAACACTACCCTTTCCCCATTTCACTCTCTCCCTTTCCCAATGCGTCTGTTCAGCTCTATTTTCAATGGTGGTTTGTTATACAATCGTACACTTCCACTTGGTGCTCTTTTCTTCGTCATCCTCATTTTCAGCATGTAAGTTTTCTTTTTATAATCTCATCCTTCCTTTGTTTTTGATGCTCTGTTGAACCTCTGCTATTTCTAGTTTTTCATGTGGTGATCCACCAGGGCCATCTTCGCTCAATCTGGAAAAGATGGTTTGCCTGTCCTTCAAAATCGATGTGTGAGTTTCTCCTTCTTCTCTCTCATCCTCGTACCTTTGTATGGTTCTAGCTGATGAATTTACTCCTTTATCTATCATAGAACCTGATGTAGTTTTGGGTTTTTGGATATGCCTGAGGCATGGTGAAGTCTCAGTTGCTGATGACCTTTTACTCACGCATTCACCAACCCACAAGGACTTAGCTGTGACTTTTGTGAAAATATTTGTACATAGTAGTTGAAAGAGCAGTAAATAGCTTATTGTATGTAAGTTGCATCCTGTGAATGTATGGATCATGTAATTAACTAAAAATATCTGATATCTGCTTTGTTTTAATTGTCAATGATGGAATTTGATTTTTGTCCATGTTACATGTTTTCCTAGATAGACAAGGCATCTGGCTGAAGCCCTAGAACTATTATTTTTCGAACTGATTAATGGTACTATTTGCCAAGTTGTCTGCCAATTGATTGCCTTCCCTGTAAGTGTGACAACATTAAACATTCATCCCTTGTTTTAGAGTTAGGGTATTCTCTATTAACTCTATGATTTTCCATAGTACCCTCCGTTCCCCTTTTAGGAATTTTATCACATTTAGTGAGTCAGACTCCAGCTTCATGTTAAGTAGGTTGTTAGCCCTTCCAAACTGTATAATCTTCCAGATTGCAGTGGCCTCTGCCACTATATTAATTGCCAAGCCTATATTTCCTGCTTCTGTATATAATATATCTCCCTTAGAATCTCTTATGCAGAATCCATATGAACTAATACCCGAGGTTCCCTTGCTTGCATCATCAGTGTTGCATTTGACCCATCCCTCTTCAGGAAATTTGCAAGCCACCAAACTGTAGAATAGGTTCCTTTTTGAATTTCTCATAAGACTCAGGCTTTCTGACCATTGCTTTGGAATGTGTGTCCATCTTAAGAATATCATTCTACTGAGTTGATGGACATCCTGCTCACCCCTTTCCAACAATATTGGATATGTAACCTTCTTTTCCATGCTTGATAGCATTCCTCCTTTTTCACAATTCCCATATTAATATAGCAGGAATGCTAAGCAAGATCTCTTTGGTCCTTTCCTTGTCCATGATAGTCCATCGACTGGTCAAGAAAGTTCCCAGCTGACCTCCTTCTATTCTGAAACTTGCACAGGGGAGACTGTGTTTTCATAGCTTTTGGGCTATAGAAACTATTAAAAATAGGTATTGATAGTCTCTTCACACCCTATGCTGCAACAGTAATACTTTGATACTATTGGGATTCTGCATCTTTTCAAATTGTCATCTATAGAAATTCTTTTTTTAACACCCTTCACATAAAGAAAGAGATCTTGTTAGGAAGTTTCCTATTCTAGATGTACTTACACCATTCCAATTTTTGCTTTTTTGATCTAATAATCTGGAAAGCTGATTTGGTTATAAATACACTTATGTTGCTGCCAGTCCACCAAGCTTTGTCAGCTGCCCCCTCATTTGGTTGATTAATATTATTGACAATAAAGCGCTGCAGATCTTCTGAAAGGTTCTCCCCTAGGACAACAACATGCTATTCTTGATCATAAGCAAACTCCTTAACTTCTACCTCAACTTCCTCTACTGACTCTGCCTCTGCATAATATAAGGTTCCTTGTATGGTCTAGTTATCAAACCAGAAAATGAAATTTCCTTTCTTCACTTTCAACCAAATAAAATACCCCACTTCATCCCTTATTTTTACCATACTCCTCCAAGATTATGATGCCTCTGTGATTTGGGCAAGCAGAGGGTGAGGCTTCTTGCAGTACTTATTCCCAATATAAGTTGCCCACAAGAACGCTATAGTAGTTCTAAAGTTCCACCAAAGCTTTGCATGCATAGCTTTGTTAATCTCACTCAGTGATCTAAAACCTAGACTTCCTTCCTCTTTAGGATAACACATCTTTTCCCAATCCACCCAATGCTTTCTATTCTCAGAAGAAATGGACCCTAGAAAAATTTAGCAAAAATCTGATATAATTTTCATATCACACCTATGGGGGGGAGGGGTTAAGGAAGTTAAGAGGTAGATAGGCATTGATTGAAGAATATGATTGGTAAGGATAAGTCTGCCTCCAAATGATAAAAATTTGTTTTGTTATGAGAGAATCCTCCTAGCAACTTTTCTCATTAACCCTTCAAAGTAGGAACTGTTTCTTGTCCCATAATACACAGGTATCCCAAACAAGTGAAGGGAAAATCCCCTTGCTTTATTCACTTTGGTTTTCTTAACCTGATAGAAAAAATGAGAGGCGTGTTTGGATGCAGGTAGAAGAAGCTCTTAGACTTGTTAATAACCCCCTTAGCACATGCATCATGTTTAGGTTAGAAGCTTTATCACCTAAACAAAAAGGATAATATCATCTGTATATGATAGATGATTTATTTTAGGACTCCACTTAGGCAACCAGTAGCTAATATAGTTTTTATCCCTCTGCAAATTATTCAGGCCCCTACATAATACTTCTGCTGCAAATATGAATAGGGTAGGAAAGAGAGGATTACCCTATTTAAGACCTTTAGAAGATTGAAAAGACCATATATCTATTCATTGATACTTACTGAATACCAATTATTCGACACTAGTGTCCATACCATATCAATAACAATTTCTCCTAAATCAAATTTTCTCAAAACTTATGTTAGAAAGATCCAAGAAACTCTATCACATACCTTGATCATATCTAGTTTTACCACCACATTGATGTGCTTATTTCTCTTATTAATATCCCTATAATCTCCTGGGCAAGAAGTACATTTTCATAGATACTTCTGTCCTTCACAAAGCCAGTCTAGTTTGGGGATATGATCTTTGGAAACATCAAGAGCAGCCTCTCATAAAAAACCCTGGAAATGACTTTGTTCATAAAATATCTCAAATCGATTGGCCTTAAGTCTGAAAATGTATTCATCTCTGTTTTTTTTTTGTAACAGAACCAGAATGGTATGTCTGACATACCTGGGCAAACTTTGACCACAAAAGAAGGCTTTCACTATATTAGCGACATCCTGTGAGACCACTTCTAAACAGATCTAAGAAAATATGCCAATAAAGCCATCAAGACTAGCTGCACCACCCTCGTTTAATTGCAACACATCCCACTTGACTTCCTCCATAGTGGGCAGTGCAATCATCAACTCATTCTCTTCTGGAGTGACCAAGGAAGGAGCAATATCTAACATTGAGAAATCTGAATTGAAATTGTCTTCATTGAACTGTTCCTTGAATACTCTGACTGCCTCTAGCCCTAATTCCAAGTCCTTTGTTAAACTAGTACCTTGTTCAGTCTTTATTTCACTGATCTGCAACTTCTTCCTCTTTCCTCTATGATACGAGTGAAAGAACTTGGTCTTTCTGTCCCTCTGCACAAACCATGTCATCCATGCCTTCTATTTCAAAAACTCTTCTTCTATGTTGAGGAATTTCTTCAGTTCAACTTGAACCATGCTTAATTCTTCCCTGTTTTCTAGGGTGGGAATGATCTCCAGTTGTACTTCTTTAACCCTAAGAACATCCTCCAATATGGCCACTTGGACAAATATATTTTCAAATTCCTATTTTCTCTACTTAACTAAGACATTTTTGACCTTTTTAAGTTTAGCATGTTGTACAAGGAAAGGGGAGCACACGAAATCAACCTGCCAACATCTTTCTACTATAGACGTGAAATTTTTATGAGAGAACTGGAAGTTAAGAAACCTGAAAGGTTTGATAACATGAATCAGCTCAAAACTATAGAGCAGATGTAATGGAGCATGCTTTGACCCTTGTCGGATTATATGCTCCACTTCCACTATTAGAAAGATGTCTGTAAATTCTTGATTAATAAAAATTCTATCAAACCTCTTGAAAATACAAGCTTCATTTATTCTACCATTCCACTATGTGTATTTGCTACCAGAGTAGTTAACTTCTATCAAGGCACATGCATTCATGCAATTAGCAAAATCCACGGCCTTTTATTGTGTGAAGTCAAGCCCATCTAGTTTCTCTTCCTTATTTAAGATTACATTAAAATCACCCCCAACTAGCCATAAGCAGCCTCCAATATCAACGGTCTCTAGATCGTCCCATAATTCCAGTCTTTCTAGTGCACTACACGTGCCATATACAGAGGTTACTGATGTTGCCCAAGCTACACCTTTCTTTTAGGATAAACCGATCATTGTGAAAATATATAAACTAACCAAGGTTAAGGTCGAATCTCACAAGCAAGATGGTAGACTTAGAAGAATTCAATTGCATTTTGGGTTGATTAACCAACTTATCTGCCCAAAAGGAGAGTTATAATAACTAATAAAAGTGATTCTAAACTAAAACAAATGTTAAACCAATATGAAATAAAACTAGGGCATTGTGTTCCCCATGATTTCCTAACTCAGTATTACTAGATAATCGAATTCTTTTCCAGTGTGTAGTATGTCGAATGGTAAGTTAAGTTCACCAAACTCTTTGGCCCATGGGACAGGTGAATTTCACTATGTGATTTGGTCCATCCCCACAGTGTGACATTACTAACCTTTATTGTCCCAGTACAACCTCTCCTTGGTTCTAGTTCAGTTAATTAGACGAGAAACGCAGATAGAATCCTATTAATTAATCTCTTTTCCTATTCATTACTACCTTGATCCAGCTAGTAACACTTGGCGAGTTCTAATGTTGACCACCATTAGAAAGTATTCAATATGAAGAGAATTAATTAATACATGTATGCACACTTTTCAATAATTATGAATTATCCGATTGTACCTTATTAGTTCTTCATGGTTCCCACAACCCTGGTTGTAGGTGTAGTTATTCATGATTAGGTGTAAATGTAAGACTTATGAATTTGAATAACATAGTTGAGCACATACATAATAGAATTAAGAACAAGAAATCCAACTTTTTAGTGAGAATCACAAGATTAAAAGAAGAAAATAATATTTACAAGTGTTTCTCAAACTCTCTAATATTTTTCTCTTCGTTCCCTCTCTGTTCTCTATTGTCCCCCATTTGAAAAATAACAAAATATGTTTATAGTGTTTAAAATATAAAACCAAAATGAAATAGGACAATTGGGCCGACAGGCTCTACGATGTACTCTACGGGCTGTATAGCAGTTTATCGCTCGTGATCGGGCTTTCGTGAACTATTGCTCTGATTCTAGACTTGTTTTCTATGACACTTCTCTATGGCCCGCAAAAGATTCTATGGCCCGTAGGGGGTTTTGTCTGATGGAATTTTAGCTTGTCCTCATCATTTGATCCCTAGGGTATGATACAAGGTCTACAGCTCGTAAAGTCTTCCACGGCTCGTCTGCATGTTCATAGACTCAACTTTAGAAATACACCCTTCACTAGAATTGCACATGAGACTCCCTTTATGTCTTGTAGAATACTCTATGACCCCTAAAAGGTCTCGTGGATCATTATTTTCAGCATCTTCTGCATACTCTATTCGAAAATAATGTCAACCCTAAAATCCTGCAAAAAAATATAAAATACATCAAACCTACTAACATCGCATTGAGAACACACAAAGTTCCAAGTTTTAAGCATAAAAACTGTTGTATTTTGACAGCACATCAACATGCTCCACTTAAAAGTTATTGCTTGTCTTCAAGTGATGGGCTCAATCTACATAAGCAGCATAGTGACTCACACACCTCAATCTAATGACATACATCACATCAAACTTAAGTACAAATACCCACACCACTTTCAAAACACAATCAGATAGCCATCCAGTAAACCAACATCGATCAATGCATGTGACAATACAACTATGACAAGTAATGTAACCATTAATAAACTGCAATTACTTAATGTCTCTAATGTGAAACATGCAATGCAAGTGCCCCCTCAGAAAAGAAGTCCCATATCTCACTCACAATGATGTTTTGAGGTATAACCTTGAGATTATGCAAAACCACTCACTCTCACAAAAGACATGCATATATAATGCTCAATATCATATGCTTTCCCCTATATTCTTGATTAAGACCTTGGACTACTTGGACTAGGATCACTTTAGGACTTTACTAGCTTATAACGTAGGCTCAGAGGGATATGGTATGATATTTTGGGAACATAATGACTAAATATCCTCCTTAACACTGCTTCTTTTCTACACTTTTGCCCTACCAACACTGTTACTTTTCATTCTATTCTCCCTTTCTCTTATTTCAAGCTTTTCTGCATGTTTTGTTTTCATTTTTCAACTTTTTGCCTTGTATTTTCACTTCATTTCTCTTTTTAATTCATAGCTAAGGCATTACTTATTTTTCTTGCAGCCATTACACATTTGTTTCTCCTTTTTCATGTATCACTAACTTTTCCCCCTCATTTTGTGTTTTACCCTTACGCCAGCCACACTTAACTTAGGCTTTTGGCCTGAGTTGAGGTGTATATTATCTAATCTCAAGAACTAGGGCCACTTTTGGTAGCCATCCCTCGACAGAGGCTTTTTGCCTCAATCAAGGTGCATAATTTTCAAGGAAGGACAAGGACCAATTTTAGGATTTTACATCTAGCAAGGCTAGGTTACTTAGGGTTTTACAAAGAAAAGGTCTATGTAAGGCTCAAACATTAGGATAAAGGGATTTCACATATTTGGTTGGTTGTTTAGGCTAAGTGGATTGTTATAAACAATGACTTAAGATCCTTTCCTAACTAACAAACCTAAAGTCTAACTCAGAGTAACAGGCCAGGTTCTGAATTGAAGCGCAAAATATGAATTTAGACAAATTAAGCTCAAACTCACATGTCACTGATTACACTATCAACACAAACTCTTAGATCATGCTTTCATCTCAATTTTATCCTCACTTCTCAAAACATACACTATCAACACAATTAAACATGCATGGTTACTATCTAGACTAACTAATCAAAAATTTGGTGGGTATCATCTTTCACAAAAAAGCATAAAAACATATATGCCACAGATATCAGTATTATATGCTACCAATACTACTTAAACATCCTAAATATACTGGTTCAATAGAAAACAAAAATCCATGTGGAAAAAGAACATAGGCAAGAAAACCCCTAGGATTCAAAATTTGGGGTACTTATAGGCCAAGGCTACTTAGACTTCACTGAGGCCTATAACTGTCCACACCCTATCAAAAAAGAGGTGCATTGTCCCCAATGCACAAAAAAATGTAAAATAAAGAACTAGCATAAAAAATAACATACCTAATAGCCTAAGCTAGTTTGTGCTAAGTCTGGCCACCCTCAACCTGCATTATGGCCTCCTCAGTAGTAGAACCATGACTAGAACAGCCAACACCCTTCACCTTTTTGAGCTCAAGAGCATGTCGTCTCTCCTCGTCCTATCTCGACTGCCTCAAGGCAAGCTCTAGCTCCTTCTGCACTGTCAGCCCTATATGCAAACTGTGATGCACTACTTGTTTTGCTGGACTTGCGTCATTCAAGAACTGCCTTGAATCACTGAGGAACATCCACATTAGCTTAGAGGACTCCAAAAGGTTCTAGAGATGTGTGGAAGACTCTAGAGATGTGTACAAGACTTTAGAGATGAGTGGAAGACTCTAGAGACCTGTGGAAGTCTCTAGAGATATGTGAAAGACTCTAGAGATATGTCGAACTACCTAGACATGTGTGGAAGACTCTAGAGATGTGTGGAATTCTCTATAGAAGTTTAGAGGGTTCTAGAGACGTGTGGTGTTAAGTCTGGAAGAATCTAGAGAAAGGTGGATCATAAAGGAAGAACCTGGAAGGTTCTAGAAGATTGTAGATAGATGTAGAGAATCTATCCTTTGTAAATATCTAAGATATTTTATAAGAGAGTTCAAGACTCTCATTTGTAGCCCTTGGGTCAAATTGATCCTACCCATCCATTGAGGAAGTGGAAGTGGCATTCATTTTAAGTCACGTAGCAACTATCAAGCAAATCAAGTAACAATCAAGCATTGTAAAGCATCCAAGTTCTCTTTAATATAAAGTTCTTTCTTTGTTCCTCAAAGTGTTCAAGTTATTTCGTAAAGTTCCTTAGCTTAGTCTTTTGAAGTTCTACTAAGCCTTAAGAGTTAGGCTGACTAGCAACTTAAGAGAGAAAAGTTAGCTAGGCCGCATGGTACATTGGAATTACGACCAAGTCCATGACAATTGGTATTAGAGTGAAGGTTCTAAGATTGTCAGAACATCAAGAGGAATGGAAGGTAGAAGCGAGATTACCCAAGTAAGTAAGGAGAAATCCAAAGGCCAGAAGTATCGATACAGGTAGGTCATGGTGGAGATTGAGACACAGCTAGCCAAGGTAGGGCTAGCCATAACCGAAGGTAGGAAAGGTTCGAGGAGGCTGACCAGAAGTTCAAGGAGGTCAAACAAGGCTTAGACGGATTGCGGGAAGAGACGTAATCTGCCATGAACCAAGTCCTGGCCCAACGTCTCACAGTGTGAAGGCCATGGAAAGACATATATGGCAAAGATTTCTTCAATGGTGGAAGATCTAGGGAGGCTTATGCACAAGCTGGAAAGCACGAAGGACGAGCTTTGCCTGTGCAAGCGGGCTCTTGCCCAAGGGTATCTTTCTACGTCCGAGGTAAGGACTACTCCTTCCAAGTTAGATGTTCCACGACCTAAGTCTTTAAAAGGGTCACGGAATGCGAAGGAGCTAGAAATTTTCATTTGGAGCATGGAACAATACTTTAGGGCACTCACCATGACCGCAGAAGCCCTAAAAGTCGATATGGCCAGTCTCTACCTTGAAGATACCGTGATGGTGTGGTGGAGAAGAAGCTAGGGGAATATTTAAAGAGGAACTTGCTTTATCAGCACTTGGGCAGAGTTCAAGGCCGAACTCAAGAAGCAGTTCTACCCCAGTAACGTTGAGGAAGAGGGTCAAGGCAAGCTAAGGTGACTGCAGCACAAAGGAAGCATCCGGAAGTACGTAAAGGAGTTTACTGAGGTACTTCTTGAGATCCACGATTATCTAGATAAAGAAGCTTTCTTTGCCTACATGGATGGTTTACAACAGTGGGTCAGGCTAGAGATCAAAAGATGTGAGGCTCAAGACTTGACCACGGCTATCTCTATTACCGAGTCCCTTATTGAGTTCAGGAAAGTAGAGAAGCCTAAAACAAAGGACAAGGGCAGTAGGGGAAATAGTGGGGGAGACCCAGATCGTAGAAAGGAGACAATAGAGAAGGCAAAGGGATCCAAGGAGCACAAGGCCAGAGAAAGACCCCCAATTAACTGCTTCTTTTGTGAAGGGCCACATAAGGCATGTGAATGACCCAAAAGGAGCAAACTCTCAACCTTAATCGAGGAATGCGAATAGGTTGAAGCAAATATGGGAGCCCTATGACTCCTCAGTGTGATTAAGGCGAAGGTGGAGATGTCCAAGAACGAGAAGAAGGGAATGTTATTTGCGGAGGCCAAGATCGAAGAGCACATCATGAAGGCACTAGTTGACACAGTAGCCGACAAGAAGTTCCTCACCATGTAGGAAGCCAAAAGTATGGGCATCCATTACGAAAAATGATGCAGTTAGCTTAAGGAAAAGAATTGATCTTTCTTTTCATTGTTGAATCTCTCTTTGACTAATCAATATGTGATATTCCGAATCCTCATTACTAATGGAATCCAAATGGTCTCTGGATTGATCAGAAGATCCTTTCAGTTGGCTAGAATATGTTACTTGAACGAAACTAGATCTTGTGGAATCATATTGAATATTTGACAATACATTCTGTACCTTGTAAAAAATTGATCCTTGTTTACCAACTGCACTTTGTCTAAATAAATCCAATTCTCTCTCGATATGTTCCTCAAAAAATCCAATTAGGGAGGATTCTTACCCCAACTAATGAAGAGATTTTGGTGAAATTTGCCACATATGAAATTGAGCATAGTTTTGCAAAGTAATAGCCTACTTGTTTCTCGAGAAGAGATGGGAAACAAGCTCAATATCATTTGATTGCGGTACCGACTGAGACCTTTGGAATTGTTCGAAATGTAAGGGTTAGCTTGGGGAATTGGAATGGCTACATAAACTTCTCTATTGTAACCATGGACGATTATCCACTTATCTTGGGCATTGAGTTCATAGACTATGTCAATGCCGTCCCGATCCCCTTTGCGAACTCACTGTGTATCTTGGAAGAGGGTAACACTCATCTAGTCCCACTAGAGTGGGAAACCCGACTCTAGGAAAAGAAGATCTCAGCTATGCAACTCGCCAAAGGAATGAAGAAGGAACAACCAACATACCTTGTTGCACTGAAGGAAGAAGCAGTCGTTCCTCCAACCAAAGACCTTCCCCAAGGTGTCAAACATATCTTGGATGAATTCAGAGATGTGATGCCGCCCGAGTTGCTGAAGAGGTTACCACCAAAGATGGAGGTGGATCACAAAATAGAGTTGGTACCAGGTGCACCCTGCTTGCGGCAGTGCCATACCTCATGGTGCCTCCGAAGCTTAAAGCATTACAGAGGCAGTTGAAGGAGTTGATGGACATGGGCTACATTCATCCATCAAAAGCACCCTAGGGAGCCCCAGTTTTTTTCCAAACGAAGCACAACGGATCACTTTAGTTATGAATCGACTACAAGGCTTTTAACAAGATCACGGTCAAGAATAAGTACCCGATCCCACTCATTACCGATCTCTTCGATCAACTTGGCCAAGCACGGTGGTTCACCAAGTTGGATCTATGGTCCAGATCTTATCAAGTAAGAATTGCTGAGGAGGATGAGCCAAAGACCACATGCATCATGAGACACAGTTTGTATGAATTCCTGGTGATGCCTTTTGGACTAACAAATGCACCAGTAACATTTTGCACCCTCATGAGTCGTATCCTACAACCGTTCCTGGATAAGTTCGTGGTGGTATACTTAGATGACATTGTCATATGTAGCAACAATTTAGAAGATCATGTAAATCATCTAAGGCAAGTCTTCAAGTAGTTTGGGAGAATGAGTTGTATGTCAAGAAGGAGAAATGTGCATTTGCTCAAGGGGAAGTCACCTTCTTGGGACACATCGTTGGAGATAGAAAGCTTTGGATGGACGAGTCCAAGGACCATGCTATACAAGAATGGAAACCACCAAGGAAGGTACCCGAACTCTTATATTTCCTTGGATTGGCCAACTATTACAGGAAATTCATCAAGGGTAATTCTGCAATAGCCTCTCCCCTCACTGACCTGCTAAAGAAGAACTGGACCTGGGATTGGTGCAAGAAGTGCCAAGCAGCGTTCAAGAAGCTTAAAGAAGCCATGGTCCAAGAGCCAGTGTTGGTTTTATCTGACCACATGAAGCCATATGAGGTGAAAACGGATGCCTCAGACTTTTCCTTGGGAGGGGACCTTATGCAAGAAGGGCATCCGGTGGCTTACGAGAACTGTAAGCTTAATGATGCAGAAAACTGATACATAGTCCAGGAAAAGGAGAAGAACCATTTCTTGAGAACATGGAGACATTATCTGCTGGGTATAAAGTTCGTGGTAAAGACAGATAGTGTTGCCACAAGATACTACTTTAAGCAAAAGAAGTTGACACTGAAGCAAGTCAGGTGGCATGCCTTCTTAGCTGAGTTCGACTTAGTGATAGAGTACAATCTAGGTAAAGGGAACACTGTCACCAATGCACTGAGTAGAAAGCCTGAACTTGCATCCATCACTGGTCCAAGTTTCCCTATGGTCGACCGTATAAAGGAGGTATTACAGCAGGACCCACAAGCCAAAAATTTGATAGGTTTGGCAAGACAGGGGAAGACACGCCAATTAGCTTGAGGATGGGGTTCTCATCACCAAGGGGAACCAGGTAAATGTTCAAAATGAGGAGGCTTAAGAAAGGAGATCATAAAGAAGTACCACGTCTCAAGATGGGCAGGTCACCCTGGAGTACGATATACAATGACACTCATCGAGCGAGCTTATTATTGGCCCCAGATAAGGGATGATGTTTAGCTCTACGTTAAGACTTTTCTTGTGTGCTAGTAAGACAAGGTAGAATAGCATCCTGCTGCTAGTGTATTGGAGCCATTGCCAATTGTCGAGAGACCATGAGAGAGTATTTCTATGGATTTCATCACATGTTTGCTGAAGTCAGAAGGATGCAGCTATATCATGGTGTTCGTGCATAGATTCAGCAAATACAAAGTATTCATACTGGTCCCGACCAAATTCAACACTGAGGATGCTGCCAGGTTGTTCTTCAAACATGTGGTGAAATATTGGGGCATACCAAAGAAGATAGTCAGGTATTGGGGCATGCGGTTCACTGGGAGGTTCCGGATGGAGCTCTTTAAAATCATGGGTTCTGAGCTCAATTTTTCTACAAGCTTTCACCCATAGACTGATGGCCAAACCGAGAGGGTGAATGATTTGTTGGAGTTATACCTGAGGCACTATGTTAGTGCCAATCAGAAGGATTGGGCCAAGCTTTTGGACATCACCCAGTTTTCGTACAACCTGCAAAAAAGTGAGTTGACTGGGTCCAGTCCATTTGAGCTAGCAATGGGGTAATAACCAACGATGCCACAAACTATGGCCATTGGTTACAAAGGGCTGAATCCTGCAGCATACAAGTTTGCCAAGGGATGGTATGAAAAGTCAGACTTGGCAAGGGCATACTTAGCAAAGGCCACACAAAAGATAAAAAAATTGATCGATACTCGGAGGCGACATTTAGAGTTTGAGAAAGGTGAGTTAGTCATAGTGAAGCTTCTTCCTTATCGAAATGGAAGGTTCGCCAAGTTGCACAAACGACCTAATCGAAGTATATAGAAGGGATATCCCGAGGATGTCACCACATTGAGTGGGGGAGAATGTGATGCATTGCTCGATTTTCTAGACTTCAGCCATTCAAGAAGTGCCCAAAATCATCGAGGAACATCCACATTAGCCTGGAGGACTCCGGAAGATTCTAAAGATATGTGGAAGAACCTAGATATGTGTATAAGACTCAAGAGATGAGTGGAAGACTCTAGAGACATGTGTAAGTCTCTAGAGATCTGTGGAAAACTCTAGTGTGGAACTCTCTAGAGATATACGGAAGACTCTACAGATGTGTGGAATTCTCTAGAGAGGTCTAGAAGGTTCTAGAGACGTATCGGGTTCTCTAGAACAGTCTAGAAGGTTCTAAATAGGTGTGGGATTCTCTAGAGGAGTCTAGATAGTTCTAGAGACGTGTGAAATTCTCAAGGAAAGTCTAAAAGATTCTAGAGAAAGGTGGATCTTAAAGGAGGAACTTGGAAGGTTCTACAGGATTGTAGATAGATGTAGAGAAAATCTACCTTTTGTAAATATCTAAGATATTTTGTAGGAGAGTTCTAGACTATCATTTGTAGCCCTTGGATCAAATTGATCCTACCCATCCATTGAGGAGGTGGAATAGTATAAATACCTCCCTATGGAATTTATTTTAACCCAAGTGGCAACCATGAAGCAAAGCACGTCACAGTCTAAGCATTGTAAAGCATCCAAGTTCTTTTCAATGCAAAGTTCTTTCTTTGTTCCTCAAAGTGTTCAAGTTCCTTTGTAAAGTTCCACATCTTAGTTTTTCGAAGTTCTGCTAAGTGTTAAGAGTTAGACTAACTAGCAACTTGAGAGAGAAATGTTAGCTAGGCCGCACGGTATATTGGAATTACAACCAAGTCTGTGACAAAACGCACTATATCTGGATCATCATCAATGCGGGGCCTCTTCCCATGGGAAGGCTGTGACGGCTCCTTAGGAGTAAATAAGCCCACCACTGGCATAAGGGGCTCAGTTTGTGGGAATGTCACCTATGCGACCAAGGCTACTGTCATGTCTGCTCGGAGCTGTTGCATCTCTATTTGTAGGGCTGTAATATCAGCTGGCCATTTTGTGGTTAGAGTTTGCTGGACCCTCCACTCGAAGGCATTAATACAGGCATCTATGCTTGAAAGTTCGTCCTGAATAGTGGTGGCTGTTTATGCCTGCATGTGTCCCTTGGACTTTATAATCGCCTGGCAGACGCAGGGCCTGATCTGCTGAACTAATTAAGTCAATAAAGACTCAATGTGGGTTAGTCGCTGTGCCATAGCCTGAATAGACGCTGCAAACACATAAAACATGCTTGCGGGTGTTGTCTGTGTCGAAGTGTCCTGTGGTGCTAGAGTAGTAGTAGTAGTAGTAGTAGTAGTAGTAGTAGTAGTAGGCCCCTCTGCACATCTGTCTCAGTATGTAGGGGCCTCTCCTCCATAGTGGCAGTAGTGGTGCTGGTGGGTGGAACCTCAAGAAGTGGCTCTAGAGTGAACATCTCTAGCATAGGGGCTAGCTAATGTGGTGCTTATCGAAGTGCCACTGGGTTCTTCTTAGCCTTAATCAGGCTGCCATCCAAAGCACATTGGACCTCAATTAGTGATCCAGATGATGTAGACTCTCTACCCTCAACTCTAGACAAAGACTGTAGTTCAAGCATGGGAAGGGCATGGAGGTAGACCTCTTCAAGACTGCCTCATGGATATGTTCTATAATAAGGCTGGCCCAATCTATATCATAGCTAGCCGGGATGATGGCAACTAGAACCACATATTCTGATGTCAATGTATTGTTTGCAAGCATCTATCAGATCTATGACCTCACAGAGGACCACAACATTTTGACTGGAAAACTGAGAGGAGCTTTCACAATAGGCTCGATATGAGTGGCTATCCATGCAGGCTCTAGACCCTGCTCAGCAATCACACCTGCTACCCATCTCATCAAGATGGCTCTGCTGATTTGGTCTTTCATCAGGCCAAAGTCCCTGGTCTGCCCCACTCTGTGGTCACACTCTACTGTGGATCTAGGAGCTGAGAACTCAGGCTCGAACAATATGCAGCAGATGGTGGTCTTTGAGATGTCTACCTATCGGCCCCTCACTCTATATACGTCAGTATGGGCTAAACGAGGGGCTTCTTCCCCTTGGGAAGAGTTCTGAGGACTGTGGCTGCGTATGATGTATAGAACTCCTATACAATGGTTGAGGAGTACCTTCCTAGGGGTTTGGTCAGCCACTGGATCCCATATCTGCTGCTCGTGTCCTGGAGACCAAGGACACTATCTAATCCGGAGGAGATGATCTAGGCTCCTCATAAATTGAGCGAGATGGTTTGCCTGCTCATTACTCTGCATACCCTCTGTATAGATGTCTCGCATGTCCATAACATACCACTAACTGGTGAGAGCATCTGTAGGTGATGGTGATGTCTGCGGTGGTATGGCAAAGGACTCTGTCTCTAACTCGTTGCCAGATCCTGACTCTAAGTCTGACTTCTCTCTGGATGAAGTCATCTAGATAGAGCTGCTATTATTGTTACCTCTCTCCTCAGACTAGGGAGTGCAAAAAACAATGTTCAGGGTCTTGGTCTGGACAAGTCTGGTGGTAGCTCGTGTTAATGGCCTATCATCATCTAGGTTAGGTCGGACACTGAGCTCCTTGAGTGATCCACTAATTGCAGAGGTCTTCTCCTCCCCTGAGTTCTCATCTTTGAGCCTCTTTTGCATGGCTCGTAGGGCCATAATACCTGAAATATACACTATTACTCAACATGGTTGGCCCGACAGGTCAAGAAATGAAATGCAAAAGTATATCAGACTTGATTACAGACAATCTACGAAAGCACCTTTATGGGCCGTAGTTAGAACTACGAGCCATAGAGGGCTTTTACATAAATAGTGTTCATAATATCATTTTACTGGAATGGCATCTATGAGACCAGGTACAACTCATAGAAGGATCTATGAGTCGTAGACTAAGTCGTAGATGATTTTAGTGTCTAAACTTTTGCAGGCGTGGATCCATAAGACCTATCTACGAGCCATAAAATAATCTATGACTCGTAGAAGGTCTCATCTGATGAGTTCTCATAAACTTCAGGTTTCTGGAATTTCATACGTGGGGAAACTATGGCTCGTGGAAGGTTTCATGAGTCGTAAAAGACCCTCGTAGACCAAAATATTCAGTCACCTGAGTTTCTAAGTACGTCAATACAGAACCCACAAACCTTTTCAATATACTCTATCAGTATCAAAGCAATACACACACCTCACATGATTCGAATCAAAACACCCAATGCCCCATATGCAAATTCCCACATATACCTCATCGAAAATTATTTAACACGCTTTCCCAAACCTACCAACCTTGTTTGAATGAATTAACGTTAAAATCACAAACACATGCTATAACACATCGAATTTTCAATGCACATAATAAATTTAATTCAAACAGTGTATGATCACAGAGTTTTCAACTATATCATTCAAAACACAAGGACAAGGAAAAAACGCCAATTTCTAGTTTGAACATATGTACACACATTGGCAACCATATATTGCAGCTTTCAAACACAATAATTACAGACATGGGTTCACGTCTCAAACAACCATACCCATCAATTTAAGTTCAACCTAATCACACAGTAACTGACAAATAAAGGGTATTTTAAAGACCAAAAACTTTTCAAATTGAGTGACTAAATTGTAAGAGTTGAAGGAAGAAGTGGGATGGTAAAACCCTAGGTTCGTAAAAAAATGGTCAAAAAAAGGTCGGGGTCTTCTTCGCTGGTGGTCGAAAAAGTGGGGTAGGGGTTTTGGTCGGGTTTGACTTGTAATTTATAGCAAAAATGGGGTCAAAATATTTTGTTCTTATTATTTTTATGTTTACCAGGTCGGTCATAAATAATGGGCCCAGACTCTACGAAACTCCAATTACTGGCCGTAGAGTGGTTTGCAGCTCGTACATCATGGTTTCATAGAAGGTCCAAACCCTAGTTTTGAAGACAAGGTTTCATGGACAAATATATGAATCATGGATAAATTTATGACTTGTAGAGTTAGTTGTAGAAACCTCCACACTTAGTCAAAAAATGATCAAACTTACCTGGGGTCCATGAGCTCTATTCACGACCCATAGTTTTATCTATGGACCGTAAAGTTGGCTCGTGGACTGGAATGCATAACTTTTTGCTTACTTGTCATACCCCGCAAATCCATGCTCTTATGTATCCATATTTCAAGCCTAATTTGGTTAGGTTGGGGGTGTATTAGGTTCATGGGAGACTTTTAGTACTTAGACGAGTTCAAGACTTCCCTACGAGTTGAGTTCTAGGTGTTGGTTAATGCAAGGGTTAACTTTAAATGAGCATAACCTTTAATGCGCTTCAAAATGGTGTGTCCCATAAAATTTCGAATGAAAGCCCTTTGAGTTAGCTTTCCAATGCACTTAGTTTCACCTCATTTTGAGTTTGGATGAAGAAGTTATGACCGTCTTCGTGAGACCCTCTTGTGCAGTAATGTCACACGGGCTCCTCGACAGGCAGTGAGGTGTTTGACGGGCTGCTTTGATAGCCTTCAACTGGAAAAGGCCATTTTTGGCCTAAGAAAGGTGACATGGCCAGTTGCAAGGGCCGTGTGGCTTGGCACTGACCGTGTGGATGGTCATAAGGCGTGTTCAAGGGAGGCTTGATAGGCATGGGAGGAAATTTTGGTTAAGCATGGAACCCTTGACGGTTCGTGTGAGATCTGATGGCTCATGAAACCTGGGCGTGGCATTGCCTGTCCACATTTGTTTTTCTAAGTGTGGTGCAGTGGACCATTACATGGACCGTGAAGCACCACACGACCCGTAAAGTGGCCCGTCAAAGTGACGATGACGCTAACTTTCTCCCAAGTGTTCCAATTGCAATTTTGAGGCTAAGTCTTGTCTCATAGGCACTCCGCACAACCCGTGGAGTGCCACATGACCAGTCAAGCCTTAGTGAGCAATTCTTCTCTAATTTTTCCATCTGTTCACTAATGGAGTTTTCATAAATTTTAATTACTCTAATGACCTTGTTAGTCTTCCAATGCTATCTTACCTCCCCAAAAAACCTAAAACCTATTCCAAAATGATCAAACTCATTATTCTCATCTCAAATGCACTCTCAAATTCACTCAAGAGCCTCCACCAAGACCCCAAAAAAAATTCAAGGAAACTCAAGAACAAGTTTTGGGATTCCAAGACCCACTTCCAAGCTCCAAGTCTTTCACAACCCAGTTTTAGACAACTCAAAGTCTAAGGTATGTGGGTTTCGACCAATGGGTTCTTTCATCTATGGTGCCAAAGACTTTATTGTTTTACCTGAATTTCACATTTCTAAGTTGAATTACTTATGAATCTTACTTATTATGAACTTGATTATGAACTACATTGGGGTTTCATTAAAGTATGAATGTTTAAGCATGTTTTGAGCTATGGATCTATGATCTACTTTGAGATATGAGGGGTTTAATGTACATTGCTTGAGGGTATTACCAATCATTGGTGGGTGGTTTTACATTGATTTTTCTTCCATGAATTCACTCTTGAATTGCATGATTTTGAACTAGCACTTCACACTCGCCAAGTGTTTGATAAAATATCTTATTAAGGATTCTTGTATTATTGATGATCTATTACATGACTTATGAGTCAAGTAGCTTTATGATCATGAAAGGAATGTATATACATGTTTAAATCATGTAATGCACCTATGGCATTGCAAGTGAATTGTTGGGCTCTCATATTTGTTGTGTTCTTGGAAAAAAGAGGATTTCTTTGTTACTACTTAAATGTGATGGTTTGATGAGCTATTTTCATGACTCCTCCGAAAAGATTATATCGTAAGGTATGAACATTCTATAATCTACCGAAAGGCCATCTCGTAAGGTAGAGTAACTTATGGTTCCTACTTAAAAGATTATATCGTAAGGTAGGGACAATCTAACGAAAAGGCCATACCGTAAGGTAGAATGACTCTGGTTCCTACCTAAAACATTATATTGTAAGGTAGGGACAACCTACCAAAAAGGACATGCTGTAAGGAAGGATCTCTCTTGCCGATAAGATCATATCGTAAGGTAAGTACACCCATCTTCTTACCGAAGAGATTATGTCATAAGATAAGGATACTTAAGGACTTTTACTGATGAGGCCATGCCGTAAGGTAGAATCAATCGTGACTCTGACAGAAAGGATTGTATCGTAAGGTAGGAGGCATCTCATACTATCTACCTAAAGGACTATGTCGTAAAGTAGGAGTATCGGTAACACTCTTCGAAAAAGGGCTATATCATAAGGTAAATAGGTAACTACTTGGCCATTCTCAAGCATGTGTGTGTAAAGGTTGAGTATACTTATACTCCACATTGAGTTTATATTTCTCGATTATGACTAAGCATGTTTTACTTCAAGCATTAATCATGCATACCATATTGATATTATACTATCTCTTGCTTATGCTTATCTATTTTGACTATGTTTCCTATCTCTTGTTGCATTTCATCCTACATACTTAGTACATTCAAATATACTAATACATACTCTATGCCTATGTGATGTTACCATATAGGAATTAGAGCTCTTTTAGATCATCCTCCCCGTGGCTAGTTGGTCATCTTCAAGAATAGCCATTGGTGAGTCCTCAAGTTCAAGGACGTTAGCTTTGCACTCCTACTTTTGTTATCTCTTATGTTGAACTTTGATACTAAAAGGTAAGCCCAGAAAGTTTTCTTGTTCCCCGCCCATTCTATGTTTAGAGGTGTTGTTGGGCAAGTTGTGTAATTATGCTATGAGCTTTGACTCTCTTGTTCTTGATGTTTATATTATGAAAGGATTCCTCTTAGCCCCTTTACCCTTACTTATAATCTTTTGATGTTGTTTAATTGCTTCTGCGATCAAGGATGTGTAATGATATGTAATAGGCTTGTTTGGGGTCACGTTGAGTTTTTCATTTGCCGTGTCACATCTAGGCCCTAGCTTTGGGTCATGAAAAATTTGGTGTCAGAGCACTAGGTTGATGATGGGTCTTGGCATCCAACACACCTCATCGATTAGAGTCTTATTCATGGTTGTGTTGTGTACCACAACTATGAGTAAGAGGCTATGAGACGTTTTAGGAAATGTTTTCCTTCTTCTTACTCTATGTCGTGCTATACAAGTTAAGGTAAGGTTTCCCCATTAACAATTGTTCTTGGGTATGCTTGATCATGCCCATCACAAGAGTAAGAAGGAAAGTGGGGAGTCCAAGAGGCTCGATTTGAGAGTGACCAATTTCAACAAGACTTTAAGTTTCAAGGCCAAGGGTCCTCTAGTACTCCAAATAGGAGGTTCCCCAAGGAAGGGGTACCTAACCTAAGGCTCCCAGAAGGTAGTGAGAGGGAGGATCATCCTAGATGCCCAAAATGTGGGAGGAAACATGGTGGCACATGTTGGAGGAACACGGGAGCATATGTTGGGTGTGGTGAGATGGAACACAAAATTCTGGATTATCCATACAATCAAAACAAGGGTAAAGGTGGAGATGTTGATAAGGGGGTGCTCCAAGATATAATCGTTTCTATGCTCCTCAAGGGAGGCAAGGAGGGGATAAGGTGCCCAATGATGCTACCGGTATGCTAAGGGTTTTCTTGATTTTTGTTGTGCATGCTTTGATAGTTCCAGGAGTCGCTATTTCTTTCATTGTTCCTTTTTGTTTCTAGTAAGATTCATGTGTGACCCAAATGGTTAGATGAGTCTATTGTAGCTACAAGGTCTATAACGGTTTCCCTATGTTCTTATTGCATAGAGTCTTTCTCGTGATCTTGATTGAATTTAGTTGGACGGGTTGGAGATCTTAGGGTGGTTTGGCTACTTGCATATCATACTTCCAATGAGTGTAGGACACGTAAGGTAGTAATATGATGGTTAAGGATGGACGATCTATTTGGTCAACTACAATAAGTTAGCCACTTCTCTAAGATTGATCTATGGTTCAGGTTTTGTCCCCAAGTGAGGATAAGGGTAGGGGTATCCCTAAGTGTCCTACCGGACTAGGAGTGAGCATTTTAAGTCATGGTGGAGTTATTTGGTTGACTTATGCACTGGCTATGTTTATGGGTTTCGTGAATAGAGTCTTAAAACCCTACCTTATCATGCTTGAGGTGGTCTTTAGTAATGAAGTATTGACTTACTTAGAGCTTGCGGATCATTTGAGGTTGATGTTGTGAATTTTGATGAATGTGAGGTTGCTTGCTAATTATGGGAAGTAAGAATCTTTGGGGTGACAAAAAGAAGTGGGTGGAGAAGTTCACCTATAGACTAGGTTGGGGCTGATGTTGGGTGAAGTTGAGAATGGGGGTTCACTCCCAAGGGGGAGATGGTGGCTTTAGGTACCAATGTAGGCTAGGTGTGTATAAGGTTGACAACTAAGCCCAAGGTGTGAGGATCCTTATAGGTAGTTGAGGAGAATTAGTAAGGTGACCTGCGAATTGGAGTTGCCTATGGATATGGGAATGGTTCGTTTGATTCTTCATGCATCTAGGTTGAGGAGATGTGTTGATGACTAAGTGCTATAGACCTCTTTGAGGTTGTGAGTGTTGTAGGAGATGAGTTGACTTATGAGAAGGTCCGGTGGAGAAATTGGTTGGATGGGTTGGAGATTGTAGGATAGTTTGGCTACTTGGATATCATACTTCTAATGAATGTAGGACCTGTAAGGTAGCAATATGATGGTTAAGGATGGACGATCCATTTGGTCAACTACAATAAGTTAGCCACTTCTCTAAGATTGCTCTATGGTTCAGGTTTTGTCCCCAAGTGAGGATAAGGGTAGGGGTATCCCTAGGTGTCCTACCGGACTAGGAGTGAGCATTTTAAGTCATGTTGGAGTTATTTGGTTGACTTATGCACTGGTTATGTTTATGGGTTTCGTGAATAGGGTTTTAAAACCCTACCTTGTCATGCTTGTGGTGGTTTCTAGTGATGGAGTATTGACTTATGTATAGCTTGCGGATCATTTGAGGGTGATGTTGTGAATTTTGATGAATGTGAGGTTGCTTGCTAATTATGGGAAGTAAGAATCTTAGGGGTGACAAAAAGGGGTGGGTGGAGAAGTTCACCGGTTGACTAGGTTGGGAATGATGTTGGGTGAAGTTAAGAATGGAGGTTCCCTCCCAAGGGAAAGATTATGGATTTAGGTACCAAGGTAGTCTAGGTGTGTATAAGGTTGGCAATTAAGCCCAAGGTGTGAGAGTCCTTATAGGTAGTTGAGGAGAATTGTAAAGTGGACTATGGATTGGAGTTTCCTATGGATATGTGAATGGTTCGTCCGGTTCTTCATGCATCTAGGTTGAGGAGATATATTGGTGACTCAAGTGTTATAGACCTCTTTGAGGTTGTGGGTGTTGTGGGAGATGAGTTGACTTATGGGAAGGTTTGGTGGAGAAGTTAGATGGATAAGAGTAAAGGTTAATTAGTAAAGATGTGGTGTTCATCAAGGTCCTTTGGAAGAATCATCAAGTTAAAGGTGTTTTTCGAGGAGCCGGAGCAGGCATGAAAAAGTGATAATTGTGCCTCTTTCATTCTATTTAAGCTTAAGATAGCAAACTAAGTCCCTTCTATGATTTCAAGTCTTAAGTTTCGGCCCTGATGTCATTTGCATACATTCATGTTTATATTGACAAAATTATGGTGATTTTGATGTTCATGTAGAGACTTTTTGAAAAATAATGTGTATGTGCATTTGTTGCATCCATGTTGGGCCAATATCTTCATGATTACTTTCCTTATGTATGTTTCTTTGACATTCAAGGACAAATGTTCCCAAGGGGGAGATATTGTGACACCTCGTAACTCTATGCTCTTATGTATCCATGTTTCAAGCTTCATTTGGTTAGGTTGGGGGTGTATTAGGTGTCACGACCCAAGCCTAGAGCCTAGACGTGACTGGCGAATGGGGAACCTGAAGGAACCCCAATCAAGCCTCATAGCATATCATCACATAGCTTGGTCGTGGAAGCAAGATAAATCGACATAAGAAGCATAAACAAGGGAAATTGGGACTATAGGAGAGAGACTTATATTTAAATAGCTTGAATATCATAAGTGAGTCAAAGCTCAATCATAATACATATCTTGTCTAACAATACTCTAACATAGAACTTAGCAGGGGCCAAGACAAGCAACCGGGCTCCTCCTCATAGACAAAGCATACCAAAAGGAAAGATAGTCTTCAGTATATATCATAGGAATGAAAACCAATGTCCCTGGAATGGAGGACTCAACAAATAGTTTGAATAGGTAGCACCAGCCACGTGGAGGAGGATTATCAACTTGAGCACCGGTTCCTAAATGGTCATATCATGTAGGCAAGAGTATGCATTAGTACGTTTGAAAGTACAAAGTATGTAGGATGCAATGCAATAAGAAATATGCATCATAGTCAAAATGCATAACAATATGAAATAGGCATAATATAACAATATGGTAGGTATTATTTTTGCATAAGTAGAACATGCTTAAGTAATTTATACTCATATAGGATATCATATGTGTAGAAGAGACCAAGCTAGATTTCTAAAGTACAAACCCCTTGGTTGGTTGATATGGTCTCACCCCATCATCCTGGTGGTGTGGTACAAACCCCTCACATGGTTGATGATAATTACACCTTATCACCCTGGTAGCGAAGTACAAACCCCTCACATGGTTGATGAGTATAAACCCCCACCTCGGTTATCACAGTACAAACCCCTCTACAAGGTTACTCGGGATCTTTATCTCCCCGTATCGGTCATGGTCTAATGCAATACTTTATGTAGATTATATCATATATATAAGCTTCTTTCATCATCATAACATCAATCATATCATATCTCGTGCTTTTGACCTTTAATTCCTCAAGAAACCACATCCGAACATTTTATCAAACACTTAGAAGGTATGTAATGCTAGTGTAAGACCATGAAATATAGAGATGAAACCACGCAAGAAAATCCATTATAAAACCATCAATCATAACTTTGCAACACCCTCAAGCAACATACATCAAAACCCCTTATCAAATCTTACAATAGATTCAAGATATATCGCTCAAAACATAGCAAAACAGTCACAACTACATAGCTTTAACATAGTTCATAGACATGTTCATACTAGTAAACCAAATTGTAAAATCAACATTAAATCGTGCAAATTGAGTAAAGAGGAGATTAGGGCACTATGGGTGGAAGGACCCAATGGCTAAAACCTGCATACCTTAGCTTTGAGGAAGCTCTTGATGAAGATTGAAAATGGAGGCTTGAAGCTTGAAGGAAATCCTTATTTTCGGATGAGGATTTTGAGACTTGAATTTGGGAGTGAAAAATATAGCTAAGTATTTGAGAGGATATTAGGGAATATTTAGGATGATATGAGGGAGAAATATGGCTAAGTATAGGTAAAAACACGTTTGGAAATATTTAGGCCCAAGACCCAAAAGCCTTGGACCGAGATAAAAATCACTGGCAACAAAATACATAGTGTAACACCCCACACCTTACAATATTGGTAATATGCAAATGAAACATGACATGATTTGGTCAAATTAGTGCTAATTTTAAAAAGTGCTTGAATCTTGTGTTAATAGGCTATATGTGCGTCTAACGCTTAAGAGGGTCGAGTATATACATATTTTGTGTCGAATTGATGCGATTACGGCCTTACATGAAGTGAGAGAATTGAGTTGCTTGTAGGACTTAACAAGCTAGCAAGTGAGTCACCTACTTGCTTAGCTTAAATTTGCTAGCTAAACAGAGACGAGGCTCGACGTTGAATTTGTCCAAGTCCGATTATGAATAAAGTCCGTGTTAAGGGTGTGAATTTAGCACATGTTTTAGCATACTAAATCTACTATATTTTCAGCCCAATAAGAATATTAAAAAGGGCCCAATGTCATCACAAGACACCTAACCATTTGGGCCCAAACTATGTGAAGGGAAAGTTGGAAAATAGGCATCCCAAGTCCATCAACTTGGAGACCCATTTAGGCCCAAGTGTAATGGCCAAGCTGCCGGATCACCAGCTTATTAATGTGTGGTTTAAGATGGTCAAAAAGTCAAGAGTAACTCGGCAAAATTGGTATTTTAAAGGGGGTTACAAACAGCAAAGTTAATTCACTCTTAGACTTGAAAATATTTCAGCTTTTCATAATTTTCTCTTTACACTTTGTTGACCTAGCAAGTAGCTACAAGGGAACTTATAGGGTTCTTCAAGAAATCCTACACATTTAAAGTAGTGGTAAGTAAGTTTACACATATGTTTAGTATGATTTTCTTATGAAAAACAAGCAGTATATGCTAGTATGTTGTGCTGGAAATTTGAGACAGCATGTGTTGAGAAAGTTGTTGCATACTTGCATTTCATTTTAGTGACTTCTCTATGGTTTGTGGGTTGTATTATGAAGAGACGTTTATGTTCTTCACATGATTTGAGTTATAAATGTTATCCTAAGGTTGCTGCCCTGATTTTGATTTCATTTAGCCAACGTGTTTTATTGTGCTATTTTAAGTGTAATGTTGATTAGAATTTGTAGACTGTTGGATGGAAGGTCATTGGCTCACATCCTTCATAACTTCTTGAGTTCTGTAATAAGATTGTTTTAGGTCTGTTTGCATGTGTAAATGTTGTTGGAACAGTTTGGGTTAGAGTTGGAATAGGTTTGGAATTGTCAACATCGAAATGTAACAAAGGAAGGTAACGTTATGCTGTCCATTTTTAGGTTGTGTAGAATTGTTATGTGTTGTGTTTTGTGGGCTGTTGCAAGACTGTTATGACACTAAAATAGGCTATACATGATGTGTACATGTGAATGTATTCTAGAAAATATGATTATAAGCGAAAAGATTGAAAGAATGCATTTGCGTCGCCAAGAATAGGCTTGCTGCCCCGGTGTTAGTTTTTGTGATATTGGGCTTCCAAGAAGTATGTCTTTGCTGCTAATACTAGTCTTATTACCTAATATGTTGTAGATAAGTAGTTGAAGGAAGGGAAGGTTATCTCAAGGTAGTAACGAGGTCATACAACGAGGTATGTGAGGCTACTTGATTTCGTATTACTTGGCATGAAATCTAGATTCTTCATTGGCACATAAAGGCACTTGCCAACTCCGACAAAACTATTAACCATGCCTCCATCCTTTAACATGTTCACATGCTACCATACATAGTCATCTTCAAATCTGCATACATGCTTGGATACCAAGTCACGTGAGTCCTTATTGCTAAATAAAGTTCACGAGTTGTCTCATTTCATATGTATTCTATTATTTGTGTAACGTACTCTTTTCATTTTCATATTGTCTTGTATGATTATTTACATGTCACATGCTATATCTAAAGTCTTACAGTTTCTATATTGTGACCACCAAAAGAATCATCTCAAAGGTAATTGAAAGATAAAGTACATTGTTTACTGATAGGTGGCAGCCCGAGGGGTGGAAAAATCACCTAGCCAGGGATGATCCTATCACGGGTGGTAGCCCGAGGGGTTAAGGAAGAACCTAGCCAGGGACGATCCTGATATACAGTTTTTGATGGGTGGTAGCCCGAAGGGTGGAAGTAACACCTAGCCAGGGACGATCTTATCATGGGAGGCAGCCCGAGGGGTTAAGGAAAAACCTAGCCGGGGACAAACCCGATACAGTTCATCACTGATTAGTTGGTCATTTGTATTACAGCTGTGCACAAATTATACAGTAAAGGTAAAGTGATATAAAGAACATAGAGTACATGATTCCAAAGTATAACTAAATGTGGTCTCTTATCCTACACCAGCGCATAGTTTCATTTGAGTTGTTACTTTATGTACAGTATATCCTGCCTTACATATTCAGTATATTATCCCATACTGACGTCCCTTATGGGGGACCTTCATTTCATGCTACAGGTACAGGTGCTAGTAGATCTCCCCAGTAGGAGTACTGGATATCCAGCTATTGACACTAAGCTCCAGGTTGCTTCGGAGCTTTGCATGTCTAGAGTTTATATGTTTGTATTGTACAGTTAGTTGAGGCGGGGCCTGTCCTAACCCTTATCAGTTACTTTTCCTTATCTAGAGGCTTTGTAGACTATATAAATTCAAGTGTGGTCATGCCTCGTACTTTAGACACCGTGGCCCCAACGGCCTAGTCATATGCATTTCCTTTTGGCTTGTTATCACTGTCTATTTTCTTATAGGCATGTCAAACGTAGAAATCCCTTATAATACGTATAGAAAGAGCATAGATACAGATTGGTTCTCCTGGGCCTTATCGGCAACAGGTGTCAGTCTGCCCTAACGGGACTTGGGGCATGACAGAAGTGGTATCAGAGCGGGTCGTCCTAGGGAGTCTATAAAGTTGTGTCTATGTAGAATCTTGTTTATCGATGTGTTGTGCACCACATTTATAAGTAGGAGGCTACGTGGCATTTAGGACTTGTTACTTTCTTTCCATTCTTTAGATCGTACCATAAGGTCAAGTGTAATAGGTGCATTATGTCTAATCCCTAAATTGTTTTGTATAGCAATTATGCCAGAAACAAGGCAGAACAAAGGTAAAGGGAAGGGAGTAGAAGTGGTGGTTGGTATACCCAGCCAGGTGAGACAATGAGATGAGGTTCGAGAGGTGTCTTTCTCACAGACATCTCCAACTCCTCCAGTTCCTGATGAATCCGAGAGTAGTGAAATTCCCCAGAACCACCTATTAATGCTACCGTGCAGGATCTGAGAAATGCAGTCCAGCTATTGACTTGTATAGTTGCTGGCCAAGGTCAAAGGGAGGAAGGTCCAGTTATAGATACAGGTGGTACAAATAGGGCAGTTGGTACCAAGATACATGATTTTCTTAATTTGGACCCTCCATCCTTTATTGGGTCAGATCCTAATGAAGACCCCCAGGACTTTATTAATCAGATTCAACGTACTTTAAATGTTATGCATGTAGGTGGTACAGAAGCTATCGAGTTAGCGACATATAGATTAAAGAGTGTGGCTATATTGTGGTATGAAGCTTGGAAGTAACCTAAGAGTGTAAATGCACCTCCAACTACCTGGGTGGAGTTCAAAGAGGCATTTCTTGACCATTATTTGCCATTAGAGATCCAAGAGGCCCGTGCAGAGCAGTTCCTGAATCTCCACCAAGGGAATATGAGCGTGAGGGAGTATAACCTTTAATTTAATTCCCTGGCAAGATATGCTCATAATGTAGTTGTTACAATGGAAGACAGAGTTCATCGATATGTAGATAGGTTGGATATGTATCTGGTTAGAGACTGCACCATTGCTTCCTTGAACAAAGATATGGACATAGCAAGAATGTAGTCTTTTGCACAAAAACTACAGGATCATAGGCAGAGGAGAAGGACACAAGTGTTGGAAAGGGGGCAGGCCAAGAGAGCCAGATCTACAGGGCAGTTTATACCACCCCAAAGTGAGCCTAGGCCTCGGTTTTCTAATAGACCACCTAGGCCATCATCCTCCTACTCTGCAGCCAGTGCTCCACCACAATTTCAAAGTTCCCAAAGTAATCAGTTTGGTGAATGAGGTGAAGGGAAAGGTGCCCAAGCAATGGGTTATTCGGCAAGCCAACCAATGACTTCCAGGAAGCCTTGTAAACAGTGTGGAAGGAGTCATCCGGGTATGTATTGTGTTGGGACAGATGTTTGCTATTAGTGTGGTGCGCCAGGGCACATGATAAGAGATTGCCCAAGGAGACGTATAGGTGGCATGGCACAATCTATTTGATCAGCTGTTGTATCATCATCATCAGTTCCTCCAACAGGTTGGGGTCAAAAAGTACCTATGGGTCGTGGTAGAGGTGTTAGAGGGGCAGCTATCTCTAGCGGGGTTCAGAATCATACTTATGCACTAGGAAGTCGCAGAATTTGGAAGTTTTACCTGATGTGGTCATGGGTACATTGTACATCATTTCACAAAATCTATATGCATTAATTGACCCTGGTTCTACACTATCATACATCACTCCACTGGTTGCTGGGAAGCTTAAGAGAATACCAACTTATTGAACAAACCATTTGAAGTGTCTACACCAACTGGTGAATTTATTATGGCTAGAAGGGTTTATTATGACTGCATAGTGACTATCTGTGGCCGTGACACATTGGCTGACCTAATTGAGTTAGAAATGGTGGAATTTGATGTTATAATGGGTATGGATTGGTT